>JASDQU010309838.1:42980-58170 GCA_032191745.1 Picea mariana | reverse complement strand
GGAGCAGCTTGGGGAGAAGAAGGAAGAACAGGTCAGTGAAGTCCTTAAAATGTAGGTTATGAGGACCTAGGGTTTTGGCACCTAGGCTTCGGCGCATGGTTTTCCAAGATTCATGGAATGTATAAATAGAGGTATAAAAGAGTTGAGAGGAGAGGAAATATTGGTATTGAGATGTATGATTGTTGTGTTTTAGGGAATTATTGTATTTTTGAGGTCTTTATCTCGGTGCACAGGTTTAGGAAATAAAGAGGAAGAGAGATAAGGATTTGCAGCTAAGTGTGCATATAGAACTGTATATTTTCATCTATTCTATCAATAAACATAGTTCTATGGACGTATCCTGGGGAGAGGGTGAACCACGTAAAATATTGTTGTTCCATGTGGTTGATGCTTTGTTATTTATTGCCTTTTATATTGTTATTGCACTATTGTTCTTCCTATAGAATATAAGAAGATATAACTTACTTTGCGAAGTTAGGAATAATACTATTAAGAATCTATGGGCTATTTTTGCATTTTTTTTTTGGAATCATCTTTCATTTACTCTGTTTGTAGACACCTATGTCCTGCAACCCCCTATTGCTACTTCGGGTGAGACTTCATCTTCTTCGCAGGTGTTGTCGTAAGGGCCAGTAGTTAGGGTTTGTTGGTGCACTATTAGAGTTGAATATTGGGTCTTCCCCTGTCCCAACAAATGGTTTTGTTGTCGGGACCGGGATCTTCTTGAGGGAATGTCAAGGTGGTTTCCATCGAAGACAAAAATTCATAAGTGGATAGAAGAACAAGAAAGGGACTTCGTCGTATCTCAGAAAARAAMTCCTAGMATTAGTACAAAATATTGGTTGGGAAGGTACATCTTTGYTGATGTGAACAATATTTTATTTSCAGGGGTTCATCAGGAGTTGTACGAGTGGTTATCCAGACTAGAAGACACCCAGTTTGAGATCAGATCTAGACCACCTATGGTTTGGACATCGACGTTGATTAAGAAAGTCAATAAATTTGATAATGTTGTGTCAAGGGCAGTAGATATCTAGTTTGACAACACTATTGGATGATACATTACTAAATTTGCTATTGACAAAGTGGAATCATATAGGCAAGGAGAGAGGTAGTTTTTCAAGGGACCTAAAGGAAAGTTTATAAACTTTTTGAAGTTGAATATTAAGATGCTATTGCATGAGAAAAATATCTTGAATATACAGTAATCAGTTGGATTTTAAAGCTAATGTTCAAGAATTCAGACAACAAGAGTGACACAGAAGCTGGACACACGCACAGTGGGATATTATTCAGAAATATTCCTCTTGTGAATGTATTTAAGCAGAGTTACAGGCCATTAGCAAAAGATGAAGGATTCTATAGTGGAAAAGAAGCAGAGCAATCAGACATAGAGTATTCAGATTTTTCAAGGGCAGAAGAAGTAGATATTGAAGAACCTCGTCGAGAAAAACCAGGAACTTCAGGTACTGCATCTACTGTCGAAGTAAGTATTACTACTCCTCATGTTGTTTTAGTAGAACCAAGTAACCAGAGTAACCAGAGTAATCAGGGCAGTCAGAGTACTGTCACAAGAAGTTTAATATAGACTTAGTCGAGAAACCAAGGAAAATCAACGGAAGATGAAATGAGGTTACCTATTTTCAAAGGAGATGGATTTGAGGATCCTGACCAGCACTGGTTCTTATGCGAAGCTGTTTGGAAAACTAAGCAAGTCACTGACGAAGTTGTTAAGAGAGATCAGTTTAGTACCACCTTGAGGGATCGTGCACTGAGCTAGTATATGAAGTTTGTTACAGGATCTGTATAGCGTAAAGCACTGAATGTCATTAAGACTGCATTTATTGGAGAGTTCAAGAAGCCTAAGTCAGAGTTGCATTACATTACAGAGTTGAAGGAAATCAAGTAGAAGGTGACTTAACTTGTTTGGGAATTTGATCAGAGGTTTAAGACCTTGACATGTCATTTAAGTTTACAGATTCCCGATGAAAAACATAAGGAATGGTTCATCGCTTCCCTCCTACCACACATTAGAGTTACTTTAATGCAACGGAATGTCGCTTCGCAGGCTGAAGCATTAGAAATTTCCATGAAACTAGAAGCATACCCTGTAGGAAAATCTAGTCTAGGTATGAGTCATATTTTGAATCAATTAACTAGTTTATCTTTACAAGTTGAAGACATGAAGAAAGATAAAGGAAAAGAGAAAATATAACACATATGGTGTATCATATTTAAAGCAGAGGGCCATAACAAAGAGAAATGTCCTTTATTTAATGAATGCTTGGCCTATGGATCCCATAACCATTTGAATTAGGATACTTTACCATGGTGTGAGGTATGTATATCTAGACATCGTCGTCGCGAATGTTATTATATGAATAAATATGTCTAGACACCCACCAATATTTATTGTACATTCAGTAAATATGTGGGCCATGATGACATGGAATGTAGGGCTTACAACCTCATGCATGAAAGATCAAGGGATGCATATAGAATTAAAGGAGAATTACAGCCAGAAAGGAATTTTGCATATTTCAATTCCCTGGGAAGAGGAAAATTCAACCCTCATGGTGGGTTCACAGGAAGAGGATGAGGAGGAGGTATGGTTTGAGGTCGAGTTCAGATGATTTTCTATAACTGTGCCCATCTAGGTGATTTGTCAAGGGATTGTCAGAACCCTTGTACTATTTGTAGCTATTGTAATTCATTTGACCATGTCGTTGAAGATTGTCCAGTATTATTATCTAAAGTTTAGGAAATACGAGGTGGAAACCAACAAGTCCAACTAATATCAGCTGAACCTCATGGTGAGGAAGCCAAAGTCATTTTTATTACTAGAGGAGGTGCTCTCACAAGATAAGATAGGGTGAATCTAGGAAATACTACAGATGGATCACGGATCAGAAGAGCTTAAGAGAAGGCGCCATTGTTTGATCCAAGGAAAGAAAATCATACTTTTGAAGAAGAAATAAGAGAATTTGTAGTTGAACATGCTTCTTCATCTAGGTCACAACCAGAAGTAAGGGAATGTGAAATTCCTCCAGTATTTGATCAGTCTTCCCCACCTAGACAAGAAAAAGAGGTAAACAAGCTTGTGTACTTCTTGTATACTTGTATTGATTTGATTAAAGATGAAAGAGTTGTGCAGGAGCCATAACACCTAATAAGAAAATATGAAATTGGAAGAGTAGATCCTCTGTTGAGTATATCTATGAATCAAGTATCTAGAAAAATTAGGATAGGAAAGGAACTACGCCTTAGTTCTCAGATTGGATACTACGACATGGACTATGTGGTCCTCGATCGGGGATCAGAAGTAAATGTTATGATGATGCATACTTGGTCATTGATGGGAAAACCTAAATTGATTTACTCTCATGTTAGGCTCAGGATGGATAATTAGCAAGCAGTGAGCCCATTTGGAAGACTAGAGCATGTCCATGTGGACATCGATAGAGTGAGGACATTTGTAGACTTCAAAGTGATCGATATTATTGATGATAGTTGTCCCTATCCTGAATTGTTGGGTATTGATTGGGATTTCGACAATTTGACTGTTATTGACCTGAAAAAGAGAAGAATGACATTTGAAGGTGAAGGCCTTAGGGTCATTACACCTCTTGACCCTGATGAAAGACACAGATACACAAAACCTATAAGAGAAGAAGACTACACCTATGAGTTATAGAACATCTATAAACTAACAACATGACAACAAGATTATATTAATCATACAAAAGATGAAAATCTAAGTAGGCAAAGTGAAAGTGCATGCTCATCAGATTCATAAGAAGCATTGGAAAATTGGCAGAACAAAATTTATGAAGTCTCTACACAAAGGTGTGCCATATTGACTAAGACAGTTCTTTGGATTGGCACATAAGTAAGTAATCTTCCTACATTTTATGGCTTGAATAATTTAGAGACATTTCTATTTGAATTTGAAGGAATTGTACTAGTACAAGAGAGGTTTTTGGCACTAGATAAAGCCTTGAAAGAAACTCCAACTAGATGGTGGGGAACACACAAGAAGAACATCGCAGAGTGGGTACAATGTTGCACCTTGTTGACAGTATGATTTTCAGATCAATTTGAAGGTTGTGAAGTTTGATACAAATGTGAGAGTTGTCCTAAGGACCATGTGTGAAGTTGTGAGGAAGCCTAGATCAGAATTCCTAAAGAATAGTGGGTACATAAGTTCATTAACACCTTAGATACTACGCCTATCAACTTGTATCTTCAAGTAGAACTGCGCTCAGTCACTACAGAGTGGTGTGGCATGACCCAAAACTTTATAACTACATTCCTATTTGAAATTCAATACTCGACAATAGATCAGGCTTTACAAATTGTAGGCCAGAAGGTCTTTGAGGGGGCACCTAACCCCCCCCTTGAACAAGAAGAAGATAAATGGACTGCACCTCTTCAATGGTTACATGGTTGTTATAATATTAATGAGGATGAGGATGATGACCCTAGGAATGTGGAAATTTTAGAAACTGAAGAAGAAAGAGATATAGAAGGGCTAGGGATTGAATTACTTTTTTTTGGTCAGCCTATCAAAATTAATAAGGATAATATTGGAACAGAGCAGCACCTAAGTTGGCAAATGTTGGAGACTATTGGGATGATGCTACTATTAGTAAGATTACAGAACTATTTCATGAGTATCAGGACTTGTTTCCAACCAAGTTCACAGACATGAAGGGCATTAAAGGGCCCATGGGAGAAATGAAGATTCCTTTTAAAGAAGATGCAAGACTTGTCAAGAAAAGGCCTTACAGACTTAATCCCAAGTACAAGAAAAAAGTTAAGATTGAATTAGATAGAATGTTGGAAGCATGAATTATAGAACCAATCGAAGAATCTGAATGGATCAGCCCTATGGTGGTCCAAGACAGGAATACATGAGAAATAAAAATCCGTGTACATCTAAGGAAATTGAATGATGCATGTTTACATGATCCATTTCCTACACCCTTTACTGATGAAGTTCTATGTAATGTAGGATGAAAGGAATTTTGTTTATTCATGGATGGATTTTCAGTCTATCAACAGATCAAATTTGCTAAGGAGGATAGACATAAGATTGCATTTGCAACATAATGGGGTTCTTTTCAGTACATTGTGATGCCTTTTGGTTTGAAGAATGCACCGACCATCTTTTCTAGGGTGTTGGTCGAGGCATTTAAGAATTTTTTACATAAGTTTTTGGAAGCATACTTTGATGACTAAACCATTTTTAATCTATTGAAAGATCATATTGAATATTTGAGATTAATGTTGGATAAGTGCAGGCAATATCAAATTTCCCTGAACTTGAAGAAGTGTATTTTCTTTTCACCTTTTGGAGTGTTGTTAGGACACATTGTGTGTAAGTAGGGGTTGTTTTGTAGTTCCTTCCAATATTGCTATCATTTCTGATCTACCTCCTCCTACTTTGGTTAGACAGTTGCGCACTGCATCGGGACACATTGGATACTACATAAAGTTTATTAAGGGCTACGCATAGATAAAAAAACCTATGGATAAGCTATTAAAGAAGGATAGAAATTTTCAATGGACAGATGAATGCCATCAGAGCTTCGACACATTAAACAAGAAAATGATCACCATGCCTATTTTGTTTTTTCTAGATTGGAGTAAGGAATTCCATGTTCATGTCGATGCTTCATCCATTGCATTAGGAGCAATTTTAGCACCGCTAGGTGAAGGATATATTGAGCACCCTATATCCTTTTCTAGTAGGAATATGTATACATCAAAAATGAATTATACTACCACTAAAAGAGAAGGCGTAGCTATGGTATATGCGTTGTAGAAGTTTAGAGACTACTTGTTGGGAAGACATTTTAAGATGTTTAATGATCATAATGGATTGAAGTACTTAGTCAACAAGCCAGTGTTGGGGGGGATAATATGTAGATGGCTATTATTATTCTAGGAGTATGACTTTGAGATTGTGGTCAATCTAGGAAGAATGAATAAGGGACTTGACCACTTATCCAGGTTCGAACATGGAGAGTAACCTACCAGTTTGGATAATACACTACCATATGCATAGTTGTTGGCCATCAAGAAAGTCAATGATCACTTCACTGAGACAGTTCAGTTCCTATCCACATGAATGGCACCTCGTGAGTATACAATTATTTAGAAGAAATAGTTGGTAGTCTGCACTGCATATTTTCAACTTATAGCTAGACAATTATATAAGATGGGACTAGATGAGATATTAAGAAGATGTGTTATGAAGTTAGAAAGACCATTGATTCTTGCAGAAGCACATGAAGGCACTGCAGGAGGACATTATGCAGGGAAATAAACAACGTAGAAGGTTCTCAGAGTTGGCCTCTGGTGGCCCACTTTACATAATGATGTTAAGGAATACTACAAAGCCTGTGATGTATGTCACAGAGTAGGGAATCCTTCTAGAAGGGATGAGATGCCTTTAGCACCTCAGCTAACTTTACAGGAATTTGAGAAATGGGATATTTACTTTTTGGGACCTATAAACACACCAGGAAAGCGCACAGGAGCTCGATATATCATCACTGCTACAGACTATTTGACCAGATGGGAAGAAGCAAGAGCAGTTAAAGATTGTAGTGCAACTATAGTTGTGCAGTTCATATTTGATGATATCATAACCAGATTTGGATGCCCGAAGATCCTTATGAGTGATCAAGGCACACACTTCATTAACAAAACTATTGAATCCTTGACTCAGGAGTTCAAATTTCACCATCAAAAGAGCAGACCATATCACCCACAGGTGAATGGTATAGTCGAATATTTCAATAATATTTTGGAGAGAGAACTAACTAAGATTGCAGTGTCAACAGAGATGATTGGGATTTGAGAATTCCAATAGTGTTATGGTATTATCGAACTACTTGCAAAAATTTAACAACGTGAACTCCCTTTAAGTTAGTTTATGGCCTGGAAGCAATGGTACCTATGGAATATTTGGTTCCTATTTTAAGAATTGAAACATTTACAGGTATGGATGACATGAACATTGTTCAAAATAGGCTTGCACAGTTGATGGAACTAGAGGAAGACATGTTCATTGTAGGATTTCATCAGCGGGTACAGAAAGAACGAGAAAAGGCTTACTATGACAGACATATCAAGAAGAAAGCATTTAAACAAGGATATTTGGTACTTTTATATGACAACAAGTTAATGAAGCATCTAGGAAAGTTCAAGACACATTGGCTTGGGCCATTCAAGGTTTTCTATGTTACAGAAGGTGGAGTTGCGCAGTTGAAGACTCTTAATGGAAAATGGAAGGATAGTTTAGTAAATGGGAGTCGATTGAAGCTGTATTGTGATAATCAATTGCATCGTAGCTCTCAGTAAAGGAAAAGGAAGAAGGGTCTAGGTACCAGGTGAAGTTTAAATTGGGTACCAGACACATAAAAGATAGGTTGTACATGATAGGGAGGGACAAAGAAGAAATCATAGTCTGCTTCGCGTAGTCTGCAGTCAAAGTAATACATAAGGCTCAACCCTGTAGTGACTCAAGACGAGTCACATGTGAGTGTTGGGGGCCTATTGGCCGTTGGTCATATATTAAGGAATAAAGAGAAGATTAAGGAATAATAAAGACAAATTGTGAAGTGTGCATAAGGCACACAAAATGAGTTAGGGTCGAAGTGGTTAAAGAAGAATAAAATAAGGAAGGAAGTAAAGGAAAGTAAGCAGTTGAAAGAGAAGATAACGAAAGACAAAGAAGCAAGGAATATATATCGTGGTCAATTCAGCAAGTGAAAGAAGACACTAATAGATTCTTTGGAGAACCTCATGGAGAATAAGGAAGAACGGGTCGATGAAGTCCTTAAAATGCGCGTTATGAGGACCTAGGGTTTTGGCACCTGGGCTTCATCCCATGGTGTTATAAGAGTCATGAAATGTATAAATAGATTTCTAGAAGAGTTGAGAGGAGAGGAAAGGGTGGTATTGAGATGTAAGAGTGCTATGTTTTAGGGCATTCTTGTATTTTTGAGGTCTTCAGTTGGGTGCAAAGATCGACTCTACAACTGGGTGCATAGGGTTGGGTAATAAAGAGGAAGAGAGAGAAGGATCTACAGTTGAGTGCGCATATAGAAATGTATATTTTCATCTATTCTATCAATAAACACAGTTTTGTGGACGTAGCCCTTGGGAGAGGGTGAGCCATGTAAAATATTGTTGTTCCATGTTGTTGATGCTTTGTTATTTACTGCCTTTTATACTATTATTCCACTATTATTTTTTCTGTAGAAGATAAGAATATATAATTTACTTCGCGAAGTTAGGCATAATATTGTTAAGAATCTCTGGGATATTTTTGCGTTATTGTTTTGGAATCATATTGCATTTCCTCTGGTTGTAGACACTTGTGTCCTACAACCCCCCCTATTGCTACCTCGGGTGAGACTTCATCTACTTCACAAGTGTTGTTGTAAGGGCCAGTATTTAGGGTTTGTTTGTGCATTGTTAGAGTTGAACCCTGGATCTTCCCCTGTGCCACCATACCATGTATCATCTACTATGTACATCAATACCATACCACGTGCCAATATTGTACCATACCATGTAACAACCAGGCACCATACCAAGTGTCTCAACCATATAACATATCACTCAATCATGCCATACACCATCTACCAATATAACCAATACATGCACCATAAATTTAACTCAACAAATATACCTCAACCATGCACCTAATATGTACCTCAAGAATGTGCCAACGCCTCTCAAGCATGTACCATACCATCACCAAGCATAAGATAGAATCATATAAATTTAACCCTTAAGACTTACCTTTGATCCTATAGTTGAACTGATACTTTGTAATACTAACCTGTAACTCTTCCACAATCCTCAAAAACCTGGTACCAGCATCTCTTCTCACTTTTTCACAAGATTTTCACATGTATGTGACTTTTCCTTCTACATCTCACATATATTCACCCTTTTTTTCACTGCAGCCCATGTATGTACGCTCCCTTACAAGCTTGCAACACACATGTACCTCAGAAACTAGGTTTTTTATGAAACGCTGAGATTTTCTCCCTCAACCCTTCTTTTCTACCTCAGAAAATCATGCTACAACGTTACCAAAAGATCACTAGATCACAAGAAAGATAAGCAATGAATATGTGTGTGAGTGTACTTGTGAATGACTCCTTGAGGTGTATTTATAATTGTGTTATCTAACTCCTTTCCTTAATTTAGGGCTTCTAGGGATTTATTGTTACAACAAATTTACCCCTTTTACCAAGACTTATAACCAACTAGGGGCTTCTTGTCCACTCTTTAAGGCTTCCAACTTTACAAGACCATATCTCCCTAATCGTGAGGAACCACTTGCCATTTTGCATATAAATGGAAATGGCACAACGAGTAATTTCCATATATGAGTATATTTCCTGCATTAACTATGTCCATCATATCCATATTCCTCATTCAAATTAAGGTCCCATAACCACACCTCTGGGGCTACATGTAGACTACATGTACCCAACTAACTCGCCATCAATCTCGATTGTAGAAATGTCAATCAACTTTCCAACAATATCATTCACATCTCTGGGGCTTCTAGACTTCTTCAAGGGTTGACATCAATATCCAAGATCACTCTCTAAGGGTTGACATCAATGACAACCAATTGTCCAAACCAACTTTCCAACATGAAAAATCACCACAAACGTGGAATTATGGGAATATAATGAAGAACCTTGTGAGGTACCCTTTTTGTTACTTGATTGGTTCCATATCTACTAATTTGACATTTCGAGCATTCTTCTTTAGATGCATGTTCTCCATAATATAGAATATGATAATCAGGATATGCATGAATATATTGATACTCCATTCCAATATATTTTATAATGGCATGTAAATCTTGATATGTGCAACATAAAACATTTGACAGTCGTAACAAAAATTCACCTAACAATCTACAACATAAAAAATCAATACTAGTTATATATAAATAATATTAATCATACATATTGCATCCAAATTTTACAGTTGATCGACTAACAATAAAAATATAAAAAAGAAGAAAACCTTTATCATCATGTAATAAGTGTAACAAAATGTACTACATACCTTAGAAATTGTCTCACACAAGTGTTTGAAAAACCATTCATCACCTTTAATTTCACCAACAACAATATAACAGAGAGAAGACTTGTTTTGGAGCCTTCATAAATAGGTTGACTTTCCTTCTCAAGTACATGCATATCAAAAACACCATCAAGTTGGTCGTCATCATCATCCATTCAAGCATTATTAAATTTCTCCTGGATCAATATATTTGTCTCATATTCTTCAACTATCTTATTAGTATCAACATATTCTTCCATCGGATCATTAACTTGATCTTCAGTATTTTCTCCATGTTCCTGAACAAACACTTGTACAAACACGTCTTCCTCCATGACTAGTTCTGTAAGGTGTCAATCCTTTATTATTACAAATAATCAATTAATATTAGTGTATATAACAAATATTAAAACAATACGAGCGTTTACAAATATAATATAGGAAAACAAATACAACAAAGACAAATACATTCAACTAGTCTAACATCTGCACTTTCCATTAGTGATTTTTGTATTAAAACCCCTAACCCAACCTAACCCCATAATTCCTAACCCTAAACCTATAAACCCTACTCCATAAACCCCATTAACCACTAAATTCCCTAGTAGGACCTAAACCCCCTAAATCTACCTTAACCCTTAACCCCTTAATCACTAAGCCCTAATATTGCCTTATTAACCCTTAAACCATTAAACTATTAACCCCTAACCCCTTACACCTTGTACCCCTAAACCTTAAAGCCATTAACCAACACTCATCCACACCATGGTTGCTCATTCCATAGAAATAACATGGATACTAATATCAATATCGGAATTCCTTATGGCCTCCCTTCTTGCAACAAAAATAAATGACAAAAGACTTCCTCCTTGCATACATTTTATTGTTTCTCTTGTACATTTTGGCTCTCTTTTTTGGTGTTCCAATTACTGGATCATGATAATATTATTGAGACACCTTCATTTTTTCCATCTTAGATCCTACAAAAGAGTTTTAAGGATGGCAATCTAACACATTCTTGACCATCATCATCTCTTTGGGTTAGTTCCTTTTCCAAAAATCCTTTACTCGGTTTTTGAGCCTTCACAAAGATAATATTGGTATTGGCATTGGCACTTATTTGAGCCATTCTTTGTTGCAAAGTTTTCTTGCATGCTCTCACTTTGGTCTACATCTTTCCTTGGGTTGTGTTAGAGTATTCACCCTCTTCCACTACTCCATCAAGATACTAAAGCCCAACATGAAATGGTATGGTATCTGTCTCTATAGTATCATTCATGCCTTGACCATTCTTGTAAATACCTTCATGCTATTCATGCGTTGAACATATAATACTACAAAGTATAATGGCCACAAAACAATGATCAATTGTGAAACTATATTTTTGTATATTTTAGTG
Source organism: Picea mariana (assembly GCA_032191745.1). Lineage (NCBI taxonomy): Eukaryota > Viridiplantae > Streptophyta > Pinopsida > Pinales > Pinaceae > Picea > Picea mariana. The sequence goes on along the minus strand of JASDQU010309838.1, from coordinate 46,661 downwards.
CTTTAAGCATGAAAACAAAAAACATCAATTAGATTGTTTAACTAAAATGATACTAAATAGAAATACAAATATAGAAAAGACTCACACATTAATGGACATAATTTTTTAGCTTAGAAAATAAATAAGGGAAAAACCAATAATTAATGAAGGACCATGCTTTTTGTATTCTTATATTATGGATATTACAATATAGGTTACACAGTTTTGCAAGATTACAACAATGATATGCGACTCTTTGGTATTATATAGTCCTACAAAATATGAACATTGATATTTCATTTAGTTTATGTAATTCAACATTTATATCTCATTAAGGGGTTCATCTAGTATTCACTGCATCACAAAAAGAGATTGTAAGCTAGAATATTGGTTGCAACCTTGACTAGGAGACATATCCATTGGTCCAACATTGTACTTGAAGGTAACAATAGTGGATGTGACTATAGTGGGTGTAGTGGAAAGTGAAGGTCAAACATTAGATAGGTCAGGTAATCTAGGAAATGGATAAAATCACCAAGTGTTGAACCAATTTATAGATACATGATTTAATGATCCAATATCAAATATAAAATACACATGTTCATCTTGTAAATTTTAGCAACAACTATGGATGTGACTAAAATAGATACATTTTTGGATGTGTCTACCATAGGGTGAGTATCCCATAGTAGGAGGGGAAGTTATAACATCGACACACATACACACACACACACCATAAGGGGAAAACAATGTGAAATAAATTTCTTAACTAATTATAAATTCAATAAAAGTAAAACATATCATTATACATACCTCACTTAAAAATCGACCATGGGAAATATCTCCTAAAATACCATGACAATTATAGCCACAAAACACTTATGGTTGTGAATAAAAATGGCAACCACTAGTATATGATAGTATGCCCTCACTACTATATGGTGTTATGCCCAACTAGGAGTTGACGGTCCTACCCCACTAGTATACGATGACACCATATAGTCAATACCTCGACAACTATGTCATTACATACTATCATTTTTGTCAAATGGAGCAATTCTTCTTATGTTTGTGGAAGAAACTCCTCTGGAAGTGGTAATTCCAACAAGGTCAGGGGATTAGGTATTTTCCATCTTGGTGCCTCGCATTGAGTTAGTTGTGTGGAATATCCAAACAAGCATCATGGAATTCCAAGTGATGAAAATAGTTAACAAGTTTCCCCAAAACACACTCTGCATACATTTTCCTAAAGAAACATAGTTGGATTTCCCTATTTTTATGAGGTCTCACATTAAAAGCCATGTATTACGTATCCATAAAATTACCAATAAATGGTTGATAAGTTCACATAGTGTTTGATATTTAACCTATATGAGGGCCTATGAAAAGGGAAAAAATGTCCTCTAGTTTTCTACTCTTTTGTTCTTTTCTTGCAATATTATCCAAACCATCTATACATTTAGGATAAATATTCTCTCTATAAGAGGTAATACTAATAATTCCTCATTTTATTAAGTAATTATATCAATGATTTCATCTAAAATTTGGGCAAGCGTCCAAGTGGGTATATATATCTCAACATTCTTAGGTTGGCTATGACTCTATTAGGATTTTTGAATTATATTCTATTGATGGTGGGGAATTTCCTTGGGGGTTTACATTATGAATTTATAGGTTTTGGATTTTGGCAACCATTTCTAAGAACTACAATGATATATTAGTAAAAAAATGCAAATGCATATAAACCAAAATTTGGCAATAAAAATTAATTGCAACGAATAATAAATGGGCTTTATAATGCCTACCTCACAGATCTTACTACCCACAAATAATTTCATTACTCAATGCCAATTTCTTTAGATAATTTGAAATCCATGAGATTTTAGAAGTGCAATATTCAAAATAGTGGTTTCATTTTGGGCTTACAATGAGGAAAAAAACATGCAGGATATGAATAAAGAAGTACACTAGTGGGAAAAAGTTATTTTTATTTTATAGCAAAGGAATTCTTGTTCATTCCTTTCGCATACAACTTTTTAATGAAATAAAAAATGCACATGCATTTTAGTGAAGAAAAATATTATGTCTCCTTGTTTGACTGAGGCTTTTATAAATGTTTATTATTGCGAGCAGTTTGTAATGTTGAAACATTGTTTTTCTCATTAATATCCATGTCGCCAATGCATTTCACACTTCACACTTGAAACATTGTTGTTCTCTTTAATTTTTTTTTTTGATTGTATAATTATTTGTGTGAGTCACATTTGAGTCTTGAAACCATACCATACCATAAATACATGCATCTACTATAAACATGTCAAATTTCAATGCATACAAGCACAAACTAAAAAAAAAAAAATCAACGTTGGCCCCATTCATAAGTCACTTTTCTCGAGGTCAAATTAAAGAGTAATTTACACTAATTACAACATGGTAATGGTTCCATTATCATGAGTACAGATAGGCCAAATATTTCATTTATAGGGTCTATGTGGTGTTTGTATACCCTGTGCATGGTTTGTGAGTCCTAAAAGCATATTTTATGCCTTAAGACAATTATAGTTCCTCCTCATACCATGTCCATGACTTGGAGAAGAATACCCCTTACACCTTGTACCCCTAAACCTTAAACCCCTTAACCAATAAACCATACCCTAAACCCTAATTAAAATATACATATTATTTATACTTGTTCTCTTCTTAAATTACTCTCTATTTGTTGCTCTTTACATAGAATATATCCATTAAAAAAAATAATACATTATTTTTCTTCTACATTTAAGATATAAACATTTACAAAAAATATGCCATATAAATACATATAATGAATAAATTACCAAGGGACGATATTCATGACCACCTTCAAGGTGTCCATACTCACTACAATGTTTTTTAGTTGTTTTATTAAAAATATCCTTATATTATAGCCCTTGCATTTTTTACAAGGGAAATAACATTTTCGATCACCCAAAGCCTCGACTAATGCAGAGCTCAAGTCTCGTCCTTTTCTTCCTCGAGGAATCTTATGTGACATTTTTCCTTACCAAACTTTAAATGATGATCGTTATCTTAAAAAATCAACCTCTATAGTTTAACTATTTCTAATGCAATTAAAGAAAAAAAAATGTATTCCAACCTAAAAATATATCTTTCAACCTCTACAAACCATCGCTAGTAGAGTAACAACGTCAAACATATTTAATATTTCAAACTTTTTAAATTATATATCACGTTTTCATCATACTTTCGACATTTGTTGACTAGAGAGACTTTGCTTAATGAAAAAAAAAAATATTTACTTTGTCAATAGTTGGTAAGAAGATCATTGACCTTTTACACCATTGGATATCTGATAGTTATTAATCTGTAACCCTTGGATATTCGACAGTTAGTAACCTGTAACTGTTAGATATCCGATGCTAAAAACCATGTCATCAAATAGTCAATGAACATCGGGCTTTTTTTTAAAAAAATATAGAAAAAGAAAATAAAATCCGATAGTACTACCGATTTTATCCATGTTGTCGGAGCATGATGTCATTGTTTCCGTACATATGTAGTAGTCCTCGATATTTTGAATACTAGTATACTAGGAAAGGAAGGGGGTTCCATTCTAATTGTATTGAGTATTGTTCCATAGGAGAGAAATCATTCATAGTGGGATATTGAAGTATAATAGAGGATGTAAAAGATCCTATAGCA
>JASDQU010309838.1:22224-35527 GCA_032191745.1 Picea mariana | reverse complement strand
AGAGAAAGAGGGAACAAGACCAATTTCTAGTTCTATTACTTCTTCATAGTCTCTATTTAAAAAGGAAGAAAAAGTGGGCATCAAACCTACCAAGGTGATATTGATGTTTCGAAGTTGAATCAATTATTGAAAGATTTAGAAGTTTATTTAGTGTTCATTTAACAGTAGAAGAGAATTTTTTTTCATTTTCTTGACTAAATTTGAGGACCATACCCAATCTTGATAGGAAAATCACACATATATTACTATGCTAGAGAATTATCCCCAAGTAACTATGTGGGATTTGTTTAAAACCCTCCTTATGTCCCATTTATACCCTATTAAGTATGATGAGGATGATAAATTGGTATTAATTTTTGTAGAAGTAAGGACAAAGCTTACAAGATTACATGAATGAGTTTAGATAAATGGCCATTATGTTGGGTATATATTTTAAGAACCTAGATGTACTACTCAAGTATTTGGGAGGCCTACATTATTGTTTAAAGAAATTAATGATCTTGAAACCTAGGAAAGTTAATGATTCTTTTGTTAAAGAACAATATCTATAGATTATGAGTAAGAATAAAGGACGACTAGGTGGTTCTTTTTATCGCAGAAATTGTAGGTTGGGAAAAGCTCGACCCAATACACAAGGTGGCCAAAACTATAGGAATACCTACCCATTGTCACCTTAGATAAGTACTCCCATTTCCTTAGATATGATGAAATCACCTCAAGGGGGGAAACTCGGATCACCCTAGGGGGATTGAGATGGAAGATGAAGAGAATTTGAGAGGAACCCTTAGGTCAATGATTGAAGAAGTATGAGGTTTTGGAAATGAGTCTTGATGATGGTAAATGGTTTCTAGAAACTTGATTACCTACATGAAAGTGTTACATCTTCCTGAGACAAGACACACGATCAAGATACAAGACAAAAACTCAAGATGACAAGCAAGTGAATCTTGATTTCCTATATTTAATCATTAAACAAGAATATATATTAGCAAGAATAAGAACTAGTTACTATAGATTTAACCATCAATATTATCAGTTATTTGTTTGACAATGAAGCACTAAATCAATAGATAACTTTCCAATATTCAAGCGCAAACTTTGGTGGTAAAAGAGGGTTGTTAGATAGTGTTTTCAGAGAATTATTGCAACATCCAAGTGGATGTATAAAATATTTTCTACAGTAGAAAATTCCAACCACGAAAATTGGCAAGTAACCCATAAAAAATATAGACAATGAGTAGTAGAATAAAAGTACAAGTTTACAAGTAATTTCCATGGTTGAAAATCAAGTTAAAATGAGAGATTGAATGTGTTTTTATGCATCCCTAATGGATTCATATTTTAGTTGATTATAACAAGAGAACCACTAGTCCAATCAAGACGCCTTAGTGGATTTAGCAATCTTAAGACACCAAGAGAAATTTCCAACTTTAACGATTTCAATATCTCTCAAAATATTGTGTACAAATGAAAGTAATTTACATCTCCAATGGAAAATCATATTAGTTCCTTTCAAAAATTGGTTATGGAGTCTTATTGTATTTGTTTAGTTCTACTACTTCTCAAAGGGTGTAAGCCCTTTTACTCCCTAGAGCAAGTAACCCTAACAAGGTAAATCTAGGAGGGTGTAAGCCCTTTTACTCCTAGTAGAAACCTTTGCATAAACTTATCCAATAAAAAACAATGATAAGTTGGTGGAGGGTATAATCCCTTTTATTCATCCAAGGATATAGCTGATAATAACCATGAAACAGGAAAGAAGAACTAGCAATATGTAGATTGTTCTTACAAATTTGAAGAGAAATACTAGACAAACCCTTATTTACCAAGAAAATATCACCAAAATGAAAAAACAAGCCTCCAAGAAGGGTAGCACACCACTTTTATCCACTATAAAAGTATAAACCATATCATAAGAGAGAGATATGTAAATTTCCTAAGAGGGGTGAAAATTTCAGCCAAATAGTTATTCTCACATGAGAGAGTTATGGTAAAATGAAATGAATTTGATTCTTATTTATATAAAACCTATAAAAAGTGTTTGTACACATTTAATTATGGTAAATAACAAAATAAGGGATCCATTCCTCTTTAATTTTCCACTTTACAAAGTAATTTAAAATTAAATTAAAATTTTCACATAAAGAAACCCTAAAAGGTGGTGTCAACCCCTTCTAGGGTGACGTCTTGGAACTTTAGAATTTCACTGAGAAAAAAGGAGGGATTCGTTGGGCCTCCTAAGGGCTCATCTCCATGATTTAAAGGACATTACTCCTCTAAAGGTTTCTAATTTCCATACAAGACATCATCATCACCACAAAACCCTAGTTGTAGTGGGACATCAAGCCCTCTAAGATGACATTTTGACCTTTCAAGGAAAAATGTTGGGATAATATGGGATGGGTATCACCATCCAAAGTATATTCTCTTGACTACAAATGAAACATTCAAGTTCTTTATGCTCCCAATGTCTAGGCCATGGAATCCAAAATGTGGGATTCCTTCCCCAATGAAGGCCCAAGCTGGGTTTGTCCCTCCAAAACATCCATCACCAAGGTCCTACAAAGACAGAAAAGTGAACACTCAAAGGATATCAATTAAAATGTATCATGGAAAGTAAAATAACATTTAATACAATATCCACCTAAACATGTGCATCAAAACTACCTTATTTGATCCAGGTGGATCTCAGTGGCCAACCACCTTTTCCACTCAATCAACATTTCGAGCCTATGGTTTTGATAAACCATGTTATTCATCCTTTTGATGGAGAATGGAATGTAATACCATATTAATTTGTTAATTACACACATCATGTAATGATATTATTTACATTCCTATAGCATAGCGTTAGTGCACCATATCCCATTATAACTCCACAGTTAAGCGCACTCAAGCTAGACTAGTACTGGGATGGGTGACCACTCGAGAAGTACTAGTGTTTTACATGCCTATGGATTTATATAAAAATAGATTAATTTATCCCACATGCATCATGGGAATTATTCTCCTCTCACTTTCTCATATATAATTAAGGTGAATGAGGTTCTTTAAATATGTAATAGAGTGTGATGTAAAGCTTGTTTCAAATGAAGCGTAGAAAACATCTCTTTCTGTTTAGAGATAAGATACCCCATTCTTCCAGTTTGTGTTTTACATTTATTTTCTCTCTTATTCATTAATAGAAGTCAAGTTTAACTATATTTTTGTGTTCTCTTCTATCTTTTTGTATTTTTTTTATTTCCTTCTCAACATAATCTATATCAGTGGTATTAGATTAGTCTTCTCCTTGTCATTTCTCATAGTATGTCCTTGATGAGGTCAAGGTATAGATAATTGGGTCTCAAGCTAGTTTCGCTTCAAGACAACCTCTATCACTAGCCCAAGGGACATCCCATGGTGGAGGAAAAGAGAGATGACATGGAAGGAGATCCTTTCAGTATGTTTATCAAGGAATCCCTCGTGCGACAAAGGAATGATATGACGAAAAACTTTTCTCAGATCCTTTGAATACTATCGATGGAAACGGTCAAGGAATATTTAACAAACAACCATTTCAGAGGTGTGACATCCTTCAAGGTACAAGTAAATTTTGATATCCCCTTATTTGATGCCCAGATAGATGTAGATTCTTTAGAAAATAGTTGACTCTGCTAGAAGGTTATTATTATGTCTGAATTTTTTTTGAAAATGAAAAGATCAACTACATGCTCCTTATATCCCTTCCTCATGTCAGAGCATGGTGGGAAGGTTACTGGAAGAGGTACACCGTGGATGAATCTACACCATTTAGGAGAGAACCCACATGGGTAGCCTTTGTAGATTCCCTAAAGGAGGAGTTCTATCCTGTCAGAGACTATGATATGAGATGGACTACTTTGTGTCAGAAAAGAGATCAGATAGTGTTGGAGTACAATAACATTTTTCATACCTTGCGCTCAAAGTTGGGTATCAAATACTCCAATAGGAACTTGGCTTTGAATTATCGCAGTGGTATGCAATGGTACATCCAAATAGATATGAATTTCTTGGACATCTCCTCACTGGGTGTTTCTTATCGATATGTAGTAAAAATTGAACTGAAATTAAAGCAACAGAGTAAGCGGGATTTCAGGTTTGAAAATATTCCACAACAGAATCATGGAAAATGAAACCCTAACTCATAGAATGAAGGATATAAAAAGGAAGGAAAGCCTCAAGAGAGCTAGTCCAAGATGTAGGAAAAGAAGGGTAATGGGAAGTCTAAGAAATACATTGGAAAGTGGTTTGAGTTCCATAACAACCCCTCACACAACACCGATGAATGTCTCTCTCAATAGTCATTGGTGTTCGAGCTCAAAGAAAACAAATCGGAACCTAAATTAGACTTTGATTCAAAGAAAAATAAAGGAAAATAGATCATCAATGAAGAACCCACTGCTACCATCATGGCCACAACAATATAACCAAAATAATCAGGGGAGCTTGAGGAGGGGAAGCACCTCTTCCCCTTGCATATGTGGGTAAAGGGGACCTCACTGCATTTCATTGTGGATAGAGGGAGTCAGAAAAACCTGATATCAACTGAGGTTTTCAAGGGATTAATGCTAGAAATGATGCCACACCCCCAACCATACACCATCAGATGTTTGATTTGGGGATGATACATCCATGTTAGCCAATAGTTCCACCTGTACTATGGAATCGATCCCTTCAAGAATGAGGTAGTGTGTGATGTTTTCCCACTTGAATTGTGTGATGTGTATATGTGGAAACTCCACACTATCTATGAGTCTTGGCCCCACAGTGTCATTGTTACTTTGGAAGGTCTTCTCTATAGGTTACCAGAGGTAGATCCAACTACTACCACTTCATTGATCTTAGAAAAATAATGCCACAAAGTAATATTTTAGACCACAAATATTTCCCTCTTCATCATCCAGTCAGACGATGAACTTGAGGTAAGTGTGACCAATATAACCTTGGCATAAGAAATTTATATCCAACAGAAGTAGGTCAATGAGATTGTAAATGAGCACAAAGAGAATGTGAGTCTTCCACATGTTCAAAATAGCTCCATTGGCCATGACCCATTTTAGGTGTTCTTGGGGTTCCAACCGTTATCCCCCATTGATATATCTCTTATTGTTTCATCTTCACTGACAGAGTCCTCCCACACTGATATCAAGGAAGATTGTGCATCCAAATCTATTGAATGGATCCAACACCTCCAATAGGTTCATGACATCCTTCCATGGGAAACGTACAAGTAGGACATCTACCTCAACAAGGAAAGTGAGTCACCAAGGTTCATATTCAGTAAAAGTTTCCCCATCTTCCAAGGGAACTTGATACAATGGAGACCATTTCTTCCTAAGGGGGGAGGAATGATTAAGGTGGATCTTAGTGGCCGACCACCTTTTCAACTGAATCAAAATTTTGAGCCTATGGTTTTCATAAACCATGATATTCACCCTTTTGATGGGGAATGGAATGTGTTGAGCACTCAACACAACCTAAAACCCTTATGAAATTTTATCACTTTTTGGGTACCATTGATTTTCTTTTACTGTCTAAACTGATTTCACGGTGGGGAATGGTTTATCTTTGTTTTTTTTTCATGACTCTTATCAATCAAGTCAGGTTAGTTTGAACTTATGAAACCTTGTGTCTAAAGGAAATTGACATCTGAACTAAGAATCTGCAACTAACATTGCACCTAACGCACTTATGTTCGGCATCGGAAAAATTCAAGAAAGTAAGGTGGCCACACAGTTACAATAGTCATCGAGCGTCGATGAACCATTGACATCGACAGAAGGGGGTTTTGGTTTGCGTAATTTATTCACCATGAAGTTTCAAGATATAGTCAATCCCCATCGACATCGGCACAATACGGGAAGGATAGACATTGACAGGGGCTGTAAAGAAATCACCGATAGTCGATGACCGATGCACTTTATCGAAGTAGAGGAAATCTAGAAAGGTTAAAACAATAATTTTTGTCTGTGACAAACATATCACCAATCGTTGATCCCCAATACACTTTTGACATTGGGAATTTTTCGAGAGAGTCGATCCAAGAGCACTTGTGTAGATTTATCATCGATCGTCTATCCTTGATACTTTTCAGCATCATAAATATAGGATCGGGTTTTAGAACATATATCGTAAAGAAAGTATTGATTCTAATTAACATGAGTAAATGAAGACATTGGTCTCGAGTGCCACGTGTATTTATCATGTAAGGGTTTCATATGACCTAGTTTCACCCCAAGTCATATTAAGGGTCCCTGTGTCCTAGTCACACCTCCTAGTAATCTTTTCCACATCAATAATGAGAATGGCGGGTGTGTCAGAGTTTTCCTCCCTACAGAAGTCCATAAATACTACAATCTTAGAGACCTAGAGGAGTGACTAAACACAAACTTCATGGTGAAGCTCTATGAATTCCATGACACCAGCCAACTGATGGCCTCATGGTGGAAGGAGGACAAGAAGTTTACCAACCAGAGAAATGGCTGGTATGGGAAAGTTAACTTGAGGGAGCCATACATATATTTGATGGCTCTCATCTTTCGACTATATGAAGAGAAGGAATTCTCCAGGTTCTCAGAAGCATGGATGCCCCTAGACTACATAGTGGCGATCTCTGGAAGAATCTTCAATCAAGGAGCGATAATTTCTAAACAATTGAGCATCTATGTGCAGTAGGCTCAGACGTTGAACAAAGGGTAAACACCCACTTTCCACATGGCCCCATACCTTCTCGATGTTATATATGCGATAAATGTCTTTGCCGACATGAATTTGAGTTGGCATGTTGCAAAGCTCCCAATCCATGTTTATTTTATCATACTATGGGAGAACAAGTATAAAAAATCCTATGCACTCATCTACGTTGAATTCATCGCTCATGTTCATTTTATTATATTTAAGAAGGAATGACCAAGATTATACGCAGCGGCCAATAAAATGGTAGAGAAGGTAGGCCAGTGGTATTTGGATGAACACTCAGCCTACATTAGGGTGTTTGGGGACACCAGAGCACCACATCTACTCCCCTGCCACGTCCCATACCAGCTCATTATAGGAGAAGTATGTTATCAGACCATCTTGCAGGGCTATAACGCTACACTAGTCAAGGATAAAAAACGGGCTTTCATACCCTATGGTTTCCATGTGGGGTTTTATCTGGTTAAGGACACTCCTCAAGACAAATAAGAAGGGATGAGACAAATTTTATTTAGGTTCCAAACAGGCCGATTCTGCAAGCATGACCCTAAAAGCCTGGTCGTCCAACATGCTTCACAAGTATCATCATGTTGTCCATATGCGCATGATATATTTGAGGATGAAATTTTCACAGAATGTGTTCAGGACTGGGAGGAGGTAGTACAGAGGATGGCCAACCTAAATATGACCAGGTTCAATGCCATGAGCATGGACAAACAAGTGGAGACAATAGATCCATTGGCTCAAGAGGCCCTCAGAGATAGGGAAGAAATTAGAGCAACAAAGACTACATTGGCACAAAAAAGGGGATTGTTCTTGCTAGAAGGGGCACAAAGAATCATTGATTAGTTGTAAAATGACCCTCATCTGATGGAGATTTTGAGGATTCCCTTTGATGAACCAATCGAAATAAGAGGAGAGCCAAGTGGCCTAGATCTAATATAACTTGAAGAAATCACCGGGCCAGAAAACCCTAAAGTTCGACCACCATAGATCCAATCACCAAGGGGAGTTTTAACCCAGCCTGAGATAGCGAGGACACCTGGAAGGACAAGGGTACCAAATCGCTTGTTCAAATTAATAACCATATATGATTATGAGGAGAGTTCATATGTGTTCTTGGTGACTCTAGTGCAGATTACAGAGGAAAGGAAACCCAAGAGAGCATCTACCCCAGGTCCCGCTATTCCAATTCAGATCCTTCTGTAGAGAAAGCATGAGGTTGAAAGTGCCTTAGAAACTATTTTTCTTAATGTGTTGGGAACCCCAATGGAAAACTAGAGGGATGAGATAGGATTAGGTGGCCAAAAAGAGTAAATTCCACAGAGGGAACTCGACATTTCAACAATCGATTACCAAGTAAGTATTGAACCTACCCATGGTTCTTCATTTTTGGTCGATACCTTACCAACCGATGAGAAACAAACGGAGACTGAGCCATCACGACATATGGAAGAAGTTTAGGAACCCATCCTAGAATAGGTACACACAGTTGGGAGCCTAGGAAATACTCTAACCTGGGGAGAACAACAAATCCCTGAACCTGTTGATGAGGTTGTTGATATACAAGCGATCACCTATGAATGAAAGAGAAAATACATTTTGAAGAGAACCACTAAGAAGAGGAGGCTTACATTGTATAGTTAGATTCTCATCACCATAGAGGAGAATTTTCTCAACACAGAACACGCCAAGACGTCTAAGCTTATTAGCGCAAGGATGGCTATCAAAGATGCCACATTGGATAGACAAAAAAGGGATGAAAAGCATATGGTCATTGCGCTTAAGGAGTTGGAGAATATGCTCCATTTGGAAAAACACTATCAGGGCTGCACACAAGCCACAATGTTTTTGAGGATTGATTTCCAGGATTCCTATGCCAAATTCAAAAATGAATGAAACCTTTTCACTGCAGGAATAGTTGACTTCCAAGATGACACCCTTATGGCACTAACCTAGAAGAACATGGAAAGGTGGTATGAGAAGGCTCACCAAGCAGTGGAAAGGATCAATTACATCAGTGTAGTTCAAAAGGTTCGAGACGCTGAAGAGCACAACATTCGGGTGTTGAGGGACATCAGCATAGATCAAATCAGGAAAACGGCCAAATATTGGGTGAAAATGGCCCAGGAACCTTAGCGGGAGATTCAAAATAAATGGGACTATTGTGAAAGAATATGGGTAAAAATTAACCGAGACATGAAGGACATCAACCTCACAGAATTCAGCTCACTCAAGGACTTTGTTGACCTACATGACATAGTCAAGAAACATGCAGAACAAGGATCAGCATGGACAATAGGGATAGAAAAAGTGGTTAGCATGGTGCCAGGTCAGTTACAGTAGTTCATGGAGCATCCAATCAAATATCGAGCAGTTTTGCAGCGGTTAAGTGTCAAAATAGTCAAATATAGAGCATGGGAAGTAGAATTGAAAGAAATCCTTTCGGCCCCGATGGACCAACATAGGTTCTCATATGCCAACACATGCAAGGATATATTTGTCAAATGTTTAGAGTATAAGAAGAGTTATCCACTTCAGTGAAATTATTTCATGATTCTTAGAAGACGGAGATATTAAAGTGCCATGTGGCGATATTTTGTTTTACTTAGCTTGCACTTTTACTAGATATTTTTAGTTAATGATTCATTATAAATAAGAGGATTGACCTTTTAGTGGAGGTCGATGGTTTTGGAAAAGACACTCATTTTTGGAATTGTAAATAATTATTTCGGAACTACCTTAATTGAGAAGTCTTGTTTAGGATCGAAGACAAAAAAAAAAATTCGTCAAAGGCATTGTGTGATTGGATTTGAGGACGAACTACTTCCAACCTTATTTCATGAATGGATGTTGTAATGAGTAAGAGTTTATGAATATGTTGATAAGTTAGTTGTTTCAATATTTTTTTAATTCTTTTCTCTAATCATGAAGGAAAATTGTTGTGTTAATGTGTGATCAATTTTAGAGATAAGTAAACTATTTTTCTTTCCATCATTTTATTGCATGTATGTTTTCTTTCGATAATTGTATCTCAGTCAATAATTGAAACACCATCAAGTTAATGCATTAGTACTAGGCTTGTCATAGGTTTGAATATTGTTGTATGGATGCTTGAGCACAAGGGTTATCCCAAGCTCAAACATCTTCAGTAGTTAAGATCCCTCGTTTTACTAGCTAGTTTATACCAGCACACATTTTTTTATTAGACCCATCTTATAAAGAAAATACAAAAAAGAGAATGTTTAAACTAAACGAGTAAATTTCATAAAAAGATATCATGTAAATCACTATGTAACTACCATCAATAATTTGGTCGGATCAAAAGATCCGTAGAACAATTCCACCATCAAACACTACAATGTCTAATTGGGCCTCTGTGGCGGGTTTGGTTCCTACTGTTGAGTTAAAGGGATTTAGGACCCCTCAACAGAATGTAATACCATCTTCATTTTTTAATTACACACATCATGTAATGATATTATGTGCATTCCTAAAACACAAACTTAATTCACTGGATCCCATTCGAACTATGCAGTTAAGTGCACTTGGTCTAGACTAGTACTGGGATGGGTGACCACCCGAGAAGTACTACTGTTTTACATGCCTATGGAATTATATAAACTTAGATTAATTTATCCCACATGCATCATGGGAATTTTTCTCCTCTCACTCTCTCATATATAAATGAGATGAAGGAGGCCCTTTAAGCATGCAATGGAGTGGGATGTACATCTTGTTGTGAATGAAGCATATCAGGCATCTCTTTGTTTTTAGACATAAGCTACCCCATTATGTTATTTTGTGTTCTACAATGTTTTTCTCTCTTATTCATTAATGGAAGTCATGTTTCACTATATTTTTTTGTTCTCTTCTATATTTTTTTTTATCTCATTTTGTTCTCAGCATAATTTGGATCATTATCAAATTAAATAAGTTCTCAAAGACCCTATGCAATTTTCCAAGTTTAGGTATGGGAGGATTGACAAGGTGGCCTATTGGTTCAATCATTCCTTAAGTCAATGAATTTTTCCTAGGTGGATCCTCTCTACGTCATGTGGAGAAGATGAAGTGGTTGAGGGTAAGACTATTTAGCATGGGGTTCATGACATACAAGGGTTCTTATTTCCTCATTTATGGGTGCCTTTGTAGAGGGTGTGTTTCATCTTCATTTTCAATGCATCCTTTTTCCAATCCCATTCATTTTCCATTAATTAATTATAGTCCAAAAACATTGGGTACTCCCAATGGGTAACATAAAGATTAGGGGGAAATACCACAATGTCACTTGAAGGGAGAGGTACATAGAGTGACATAGGGGTAAATCAAAGGTTGGAATGCACTTGGGTAGATAGCTCAACAAGTGGGACACCTATAAAATATTAATTTTTTTTTTACTGGTCTTTGATTTTTTTAGGAGAAACATTTCCTTGTTCTCAAGATATCTTTGGGTGAGCATATGGAAGGTTATAGTTTGGATTTTATCCTTTTCCAGCTACAGTCCCTCTAGTCCTTCAGACACTTCTTCCCATCAAATGAGGTACAATCCCTTCTTGGATCAGTATACCCAAAAATCCCAAAATATAAGGATATGAAAAGGCAAGTGTGAAAAATGATAAGTATGATTGGGAATGGAATGATCACTCATCAAGGATACCTCCCAGTAGAAAACTCATCCCCAAGGGTGACCACTTACTAGGGAACAATGTCAACCACCAAGGAGAAATAGGGAAAAGAGCATAATTTCCAATAAGACATTCTATAATCAAAATCAAATTTAAATGCAACATACTCAAATGCCTCAAGTATTAAAGTGACAGTTACCACAATACATGACTTGTAACTCATGGAGAAATACCCATTTTCTTCGAGAATCAAGTTGATGTGGTGAATTCCATCATGATGAATCGAGGATGTGTGGTGGTGAAGTGGGTCTCTATCTATGAAAGTGGACATTGTCAATAATTTGTCTCTTAGTACTCCATGTATGCAACCTGAGGGCCTTGAGACATTATCCCATTAGTGATCCCTAGAAATTGGGGATAACATGTGGATCCTACTTGGGGACTTGTACTCATCGTAAGTGCATGAGAACCTTAGCACCTCCTGTTTAGACCTATGCCTACACTAAAACATCAAACCGTAAAATACAGGGTGGCTCACTCACCCTTTGCTTACATAATCCAAGATAAAAAATTTCAAAATGAAAACTAATCTAGAAAACAAAATTTTGTATTTTTCATGTAATATTATGAAAAAGAAACATGTAAATAAAAAATGCAAGTATAGGAAAATGAAAATCAAATATGAAATGCAACTAAATTTCCATGAAAAATCAAGATGAAAATGCAAAAAAGTAAAATGACCCACCTACTTACATGGGGCTTGGTCCTTGAAGAATTCAAGTACTACCTGGGAGATAATGCTTAACAAGGGATCCATTCACTGGTAATGGAATCCTTCTCCCCTCTACTATGGAAAAATAGAATGATTCTAGTACAAATATTTCCTCGATCTTGTAGGGTCCCAACCACAGATTATCAAATATTTTGTGCATTCCATTTTTTTCTATTCTTTTGTCCCACATTAGCAATGGGTCCTCCTTCTTGAAATATCTAGACCTTTCATTACGGTCAAAGGTTCATTTTACTTTATCATGATTCTTTTCCATTTGATCAAAATCCATTCTCCGAGTTATCCAATTTCCATGAATTAATCAATTCTCCCCTGTAATGCTTCTTTATCCATGATGAAGTGTTGGTCTAATTTCAAGGCTATAATTTGGAGGTTCATAGGTAGACATGCCTCAAACCTGTAAACTCATTCAAAAGGGGTTTTCTCGATAGAAGTATTAGTATTTGTGCAGTCTTCCCAAGGGGAATGCTTGATGACGAAGCACGCGCCAACCACGCGTCCCGCTTCCACTAGGACCTTCTTTCCCTCAGGCCCGAAGAGCTATAATGCCCTTCAACTCCCGTATCAGGACTTTTCGTCACCCACAGGATGCTCTATTGATCTCCCGGTAGTCTCCTCAGGAAATCAGGTTCCACATTATCGTGAAACCTTTGTACCTGGTTCTCGTGTCAATCAAAACCCCGAACCCCAATGGTCAAAGGGTCAACGCTCCCATTCTTGTTAGGGATTTCCCTATCGAAAAATAGGCACATGCGAGGTTACGATTCACTCTTCCCACAAATATCTGAACCCCGAACTCCGATATGCACGTGCACTAATTCCTCGCCACATCACCTCCTCTCTCCACTCTATTGGGAATCGCGTGATCGTGATTTCTCCATTTGGAATCCCTTTGCCATGGGAAACCCCGAATGTCAAATCCCAACCTCCTGGGATCTTGTGCCACCTGTCTCCTAGAAATCAACGGCTCCTATTATATCAGGAAATCGCTAATCACGATTTCTATGAGTATGAAACTCTCACCTCCACAAACTCCGAAGACTAAATCCTGATGGCCTCTGGTCCTTCCTGCTCCTAAGGACTAAATCCCATGCAGCCTCTCCCAGATTTGATGGTCAGCGGGATTTCACGAATCTATCCTGCGAACCCTGGCCGTTGATTCTTCTCCTTAACG
>JASDQU010309838.1:10799-22204 GCA_032191745.1 Picea mariana | reverse complement strand
AGAGAAAGAGGGAACAAGACCAATTTCTAGTTCTATTACTTCTTCATAGTCTCTATTTAAAAAGGAAGAAAAAGTGGGCATCAAACCTACCAAGGTGATATTGATGTTTCGAAGTTGAATCAATTATTGAAAGATTTAGAAGTTTATTTAGTGTTCATTTAACAGTAGAAGAGAAATGTTTTTCATTTTCTTGACTAAAGTTGAGGATCATACCCAATCTTGGTAGGAAAATCACACATATATTACTATGCTAGAGAATTATCCCCAAGTAACTATGTGGGATTTGTTTAAAACCCTCCTTATGTCCCATTTATACCCTATTAAGTATGATGAGGATGATAAATTGGCATTAATTTTTGTAGAAGTAAGGACAAAGCTTACAAGATTACATGAATGAGTTTAGATAAATGGCCATTATGTTGGGTATATATTTTAAGAACCTAGATGTACTACTCAAGTATTTGGGAGGCCTACATTATCGTTTAAAGAAATTAATGATCTTGAAACCTAGGAAAGTTAATGATTCTTTTGTTAAAGAACAATATCTATATATTATGAGTAATAATAAAGGATGACCAAGTGGTTCTTTTTATCGCACAAATTGTAGGTTGGGAAAAGCTCGACCCAATACACAAGGTGGCCAAAACTATAGGAATACCTACCCATTGTCACCTTAGATAGGTACTCCTATTTCCTTAGATATGATGAAATCACCTCAAGGGGGGAAAATCGGATCACCCTAGGGGGATTGAGACGGAAGATGAAGAGAATTTGAGAGGAACCCTTAGGTCAATGATTGAAGAAGTATGAGGTTTTGGAAATGAGTCTTGATGATGGTAAATGGTCTCTAGAAACTTGATTACCTACATGAAAGTGTTACATCTTCCTGAGACAAGACACATGATCAAGATACAAGACAAAAAATCAAGTTGACAAGCAAGTGAATCTTTATTTTCTATATTTAATCATTAAACAAGAATATATATTAGCAAGAATAAGAACTAGTTACTATAGATTTAACCATCAATATTATCAATTATTTGTTTGACAATGAAACACTAAATCAATAGATAACTTTCCAATATTCAAGCGCAAACTTTGGTGGTAAAAGAGGGTTGTTAGATAGTGTTTTCAGAGAATTATTGCAACATCCAAGTGGATGTATAAAATATTTTCTACAGTAGAAAATTCCAACCACGAAAATTGACAAGTAACCCATAAAAAATATAGACAATGAGTAGTAGAATAAAAGTACAAGTTTACAAGTAATTTCCATGGTTGAAAATCAAGTTAAAATGAGATATTGAATGTGTTTTTATGCATCCCTAATGGATGCATATTTTAGTTGATTATAAAAAGAGAACCACTAGTCCAATCAAGATGCCTTAGTGGATTTAGCAATCTTAAGACACCAAGAGAAATTTCCAACTTTAACGATTTCAATATCTCTCAAAATATTGTGTACAAATGAAAGTAATTTACATCTCCAATGGAAAATCATATTAGTTCCTTTCAAAAATTGGTTATGGAGTCTTATTGTATTTTTTTAGTTCTACTACTTCTCAAAGGGTGTAAGCCATTTTACTCCCTAGAGTAAGTAACCCTAACAAGGTAAATCTAGGAGGGTGTAAGCCCTTTTACTCCTAGTAGAAACCTTTGCATAAGCTTATCCAATAAAAAACAATGATAAGTTGGTGGAGGGTATAATCCCTTTTATTCATCCAAGGATATAGCCGATAATAACCATGAAACAGGAAAGAAGAACTAGCAATATGTAGATTGTTCTTACAAATTTGAAGAGAAATACTAGACAAACCCTTATTTACCAAGAAAATATCACCAAAATGAAAAAAAAAGCCTCCAAGAAGGGTAGCACACCACTTTTATCCACTATAAAAGTATAAACCATATCATAAGAGAGAGATATGTAAATTTCCTAAGAGGGGTGAAAATTTCAGCCAAATAGTTATTCTCACATGAGAGAGTTATGATAAAATGAAATGAATTTGATTCTTATTTATATAAAACCTATAAAAAGTGTTTGTACACATTTAATTATGGTAAATCACAAAATAAGGGATCCATTCCTCTTTAATTTTCCACTTTACAAAGTAATTTAAAATTAAATTAAAATTTTCACATAAAGAAACCCTAAAAGGTGGTGTCAACCCCTTCTAGGGTGACGTCTTGGAACTTTAGAAATTCACTAAGAAAAAAGGAGGGATTCGTTTATCTAAACTGATTTCATCCATGTTAGCCAACAGTTCCATGATACATCCATGTTAGCCAACAGTTCCACCTGTACTATGGAATCAAGCCCTTCAAGAATGAGGTAGTGTGTGATGTTTTCCCACTTGAATTGTGTGATGTGTATATGTGGAAACTCCACACTATCTATGAGTCTTGGCCCCACAGTGTCATTGTTACTTTGGAAGGTCTTCTCTATAGGTTACCAAAGGTAGATCCAACTACTACCACTTCATTGATCTTAGAAAAATAATGCCACAAAGTAATATTTTAGTCCACAAATATTTCCCTCTTCATCATCCAGTCAGACGATGAACTTGAGGTAAGTGTGACCAATATAACCTTGTCATAAGAAATTTATATCCAACAGAAGTAGGTCAATGAGATTGTAAAGGAGCACAAAGAGAATGTGAGTCTTCCACATGTTCAAACTAGCTCCATTGTCCATGACCCATTTTAGGTGTTCTTGGGGTTCCAACAGTTATCCCCCATTGATATATCTCTTATTGTTTCATCTTCACTGACAGAGTCCTCCCACACTGATATCAAGGAATATTGTGCATCCAAATCTATTGAATGGATCCAACACCTCCAATAGGTTCATGACATCCTTCCATGGGAAACGTACAAGTAGGACATC
The DNA here is from genome assembly GCA_032191745.1 of Picea mariana. NCBI lineage: Eukaryota > Viridiplantae > Streptophyta > Pinopsida > Pinales > Pinaceae > Picea > Picea mariana. The sequence continues at coordinate 19,317 of JASDQU010309838.1, read as the reverse complement.
TACCTCAACAAGGAAAGTGAGTCACCAAGGTTCATATTCAGTAAAAGTTTCCCCAACTTCCAAGGGAACTTGATACAATGGAGACCATTTCTTCCTAAGGGGGGAGGAATGATTAAGGTGGATCTTAGTGGTACAGGTGGAACTGTTGGCTAACATGGATGTATCATGGATGAAGTGGAAACATGGGTCATGGCCAAACTTTAAGGTGGTAAGAAACTTTAGTTTTAACTTATGAAACCTCATGTCTAAAGAAAATTGACATCCGAACTAAGAATATGCAACTAACATTGCACCTAACGCACTTATGTTCGGCATTGGAAAAATTCAAGAAAGTAAGGTGGCCACACAGTTACAATAGTCATCAAGCGTCGATGAACCATCGACATTGACATAAGGGGATTTTGGTTTGCGTAAGTTATTCACCATGAAGTTTCAAGATATCGTCAATCCCTATTGGCATCAGCACAATACAGGAAGGATAGACATTGACAGGGGCTGTAAAGAAATCACCGATAGTCGATGACCGATGTGCTTTATCGGAGTAGAGGAAATCTAGAAAGGTTAAAACAATAATTTTTGTCTGTGACAAACATATCATCAATCGTCGATCCCCGATACACTTTCGACATTGGGAATTTTTCGAGAGAGTCGATCCAAGAGCACTTGTGTAGGTTTATCGTCGATCGTCTATCCTTGATACTTTTCAGCGTCATAAATATAGGATCAGGTTTTAGAACATATATCGTAAAAAAAGTATTGATTCTGATTAACATTAGTAAATGAAGACACTGGTCTTGAGTGCAACGTGTATTTATCATGTAAGGTTTTCGTATGACCTAGTTTCACCTCGAGTCATACTAAGGGTCCCTGTGTCCTATTCACACCTCCTAGTAAGCTTTTCCACATCAATAATGAGAATGGCGGGTGTGTCGGAGTTTTCATCCCTACAGAAGTCCATAAATACTACAAGCTTAGAGACCTAGAGGAACGACTAAACACAAACTTCATGGTGAAGCTCTATGAATTCCATGACACTAGCCAATTGATGGCCTCATGGTGGAAGGAGGACAAGAAGTTTACCAACCAGAGAAATGGTTGGTATGGGAAAGTTAACTTGAGGGAGCCATACATATATTTGATGGCTCTCATCTTTCGACTATATGAAGAGAAGGACTTCTCCAGGTTCTCAAAAGCATGGATGCCCCTAGACTACATAGTGGCGATCTCCAGAAGAATCTTCAATCAAGGAGCGATAATTTCTAAACAATTGAGCATCTATGTGCAGTAGGCTCAGACGTTGAACAAAGGGTAAACACCTGCTTTCCACATGGCCCCATACCTTCTCGATGTTATATATGTGATAAATGTCTTCGCCGACATGAATTTGAGTTGGCATGTTGCAGAGCTCCCAATCCATGTTTATTTTATCATAATATGGGAGAACAAGTATAAAAAATCCTATGCACTCATCTACGTTGAATTCATCGCTCGTGTTCATTTTATTATATTTAAGAAGGAATGACCAAGATTATCCACAGCGGCCAATAAAATGGTAGAGAAGGTAGGCCGGTGGTATTTGGATGAACACTCAACCTACATCAGGGTGTTCGGGGACACCAGAGCACCACATCTACTCCCCTCCCACGTCCCATACCAGCTCATTGTAGGAGAAGTATGTTATCAGACCATCTTGCAGGGCTATAATGCTACACTAGTCAAGGATAAAAAACGGGCTTTCATACCCTATGGTTTCCATGTGGGGTTTTATCTGGTTAAGGACACTCCTCAAGACAAATAAGAAGGGATGAGACAAGTTTTATTTAGGTTCCAAATAGGTCGATTCTGCAAGCATGACCCTAAAGGCCTGGTCCTCCAACATGCTTCACAAGTATCATCATGTTGTCCATATGCGCATGATATATTTGAGGATGAAATTTTCACAGAATGTGCTCAGGACTGGGAGGAGGTAGTATAGAGGATGGCCAACCTAAATATGACCAAGTTCAATGCCATGAGCATGGCCAAACAAGTGGAGACAACAGATCCATTAGCTCAAGAGGCCCTCAGAGATAGGGAAGAAATCAGAGCAGCAAAGACTACATTGGCACAAAAAAGGGGATTGCTCTTGCTAGAAGGGGCACAAAGAATCATTGATTAGTTGTAAAATGACCGGATCTGATGGAGATTTTGAGGATTCCCTTTGATGAACCAATCGAAATAAGAGGAGAGCCAAGTGGCCTAGATCTAATATAACTTGAAGAAATCACCGGGCCAGAAAACCCTAAAGTTCCACCACCATAGATCCAATCACCAGGGGGAGTTTTAACCCAGCCTGAGATAGCGAGGACACTTGGAAGGACAAGGGTACCAAATTTATTGTTCAAATTAATAACCATATATGATTATGAGGAGAGTTCGGACATGTTCTTGGTGACTCTAGTGCAGATTATAGAGGAAAGTAAACCCAAGAGAGCATCTACCCCAGGTCCCGCTATTCCAATTCAGAACCTTCTACAGAGAAAGCATGAGGTCAAAAGTGCCTTAGAAACTAATTTTCTTAATGTGTTGGGAACCCCAATGGAAAACTAGAGGGATGAGATAGGATCAGGTGGCCAAAAAGAGTAAATTCCACAGAGGGAACTCGACATTTCAACAATCTATTACCAAGTAAGTATTGAACCTACCCATGGTTCTTCATTTTTGGTCAATACCTTACCAACCGATGAGAAACAAACGGAGATCGAGCCATCACGACATATGGAAGAAGTTTAGGAACCCATCCTAGAACAGGTACACATAGTTGGGAGCCTAGGAAATACTCTAACCTGGGGAGAACAACAAATCCCTGAACCTGTTGATGAGGTTGTCGATATACAAGCGATCATCTATGACTGAAAGAGAAAATACATTGTGAAGAGAACCACTAAGAAGAGGAGGCTTACATTGGATAGTTAGATTCTCATCACCATAGAGGAGAAATTTCTCAACACAGAACACGCCAAGACGTCTGATCTTATTAGGGCAAGGATGGCTATCAAATATGCCACATTGGATAGACAAAAAAGGGATGAAAAGCATATGGTCGTTGCGCTTAAGGAGTTGGAGAATATTCTCCATTTGGAAAAACACTATCAGGGCTCCACACAAGCCACGGTGTTTTTGAGGATTGATTTCCAGGATTCCTATGCCAAATTCACAAATGAATGAAACTTTTTCACTGCAGGAATAGTTGACTTCCAAGATGACACCCTTATGGCGCTAACCTGGAAGAACATGGAAAGGTGGTATGAGAAGGCTCACCAAGCAGTGGAAAGGATCAATTACATCAGTGTAGTTCAAAAGGTTCGAGATGCTGAAGAGCACAACATTCGGGTGTTGAGGGACATCAACATAGATCAGATCAGGAAAACGGCCAAATATTGGGTGAAAATGGCCCACGAACCTTAGTGGGAGATTCAAAATAAATGGGACGATTGTGAAAGAATATGGGTAAAAATTAACCGAGACATGAAGGACATCGACCTCACAGAATTCGGCTCACTCAAGAACTTTGTCGACCTACATGACATAGTCAAGAAACATGCAGAACAAGGATCAACATGGACAATAGGGATAGAAAAAGTGGTTAGCATGGTGCCAGGTCAGTTACAGTAGTTCATGGAGTGTCCAATCAAATATCGAGTAGTTTTGCAGTGGTTAAGTGTCAAAATAGTCAAATATAGAGCATGGGAAGTAGAAGTGAAAGAAATCCTTTTAGCCCCGATGGACCAACATAGGTTCTCATATGCCAACACATGCAAGGAATTATTTGTCAAATGGTCAGAGTATAAGAAGAGTTATCCACTTCAGTGAAATTATTTCATGATTCTTAGAAGACAGAGATATTAAAGTGCCATGTGGCGATATTTTGTTTTACTTAGCTTGCACTTTTACTAGATATTTTTAGTTAATGATTCATTATAAATAAGAGGATTGACCTTTTAGTGGAGGTCGATGGTTTTGGAAAAGACACTCATTTTTGGAATTGTAAATAATTATTTCGGAACTACCTTAATTGAGAAGTCTTGTTTAGGACTGGAGACAAAAAAAAAATCGTCAAAGGCGTTGTGTGATTGGATTTGAGGACGAACTACTTCCAACCTTATTTCATGAATGGTTGTTGTAATGAGTAAGAGTTTATGAATATGTTGATAAGTTAGTTGTTTCAATATTTTTTTAATTCTTGTCTCTAATCATGAAGGAAAATCGTTGTGTTAATGTGTGATCAATTTTAGAGATAAGTAAACTATTTTTCTTGCCATCATTTTATTGCATGTATGTTTTCTTTTGATAATTGTATCTCAGTCAATAATTGAAACACCAGGAACTTAATGCATTAGTACTAGGCTTGTCATAGGTTTGAATATCGTTGTACGGATGCTTGATCACAAGGGTTATCCCAAGCTCAAACATATTCAGTAGTTAAGATCCCCCGTTTTACCAGCTGGTTTATACCAGCACACATTTTTTTATTAGAACCATCTTATAAAGAAAATACAAAAAAGAGAATGTTTAAACTGAAGGAGTAAATTTCATAAAAAGATATCATGTAAATCACTACGTAAATCCCATCAATAATTTGGTCGGCTCGAAAGATCCGTAGAACAATTCCACCATCAAACACTGCAATGTCTAATTGGGCCTCTGTGGCGGGTTTGGTTCCTACTGTTGAGTTAAAGAGATTTAGGACCCCTCAACAGAATGTAATACCATCTTCATTTGTTAATTACACACATCATGTAATGATCTTATGTGCATTCCTAAAACATAAACTTAATCCATTGGATCCCATTCGAACTACGCAATTAAGTGCACTTGGTCTAGACTAGTACTGGGATGGGTGACCACCCGAGAAGTACTACTATTGTACATGCCTATGGAATTATATAAACTTAGATTAATTTATCCCACATGCATCATGGGAATTTTTCTCCTCTCACTCTCTCATATATAATTGAGATGAAGGAGGCCCTTTAAGCAGGCAATGGAGTGGGATGTACATCTTGTTGTGAATGAAGCATATCAGACATCTCTTTTTTTTTAGACATAAGCTACCCCATTATGTTATTTTTTGTTCTACAATGTTTTTCTCTCTTATTCATTAATGGAAGTCATGTTTCACTATATTTGTTTGTTCTCTTCTATATTTTTTTATCTCATTTTGTTCCCAGCATAATCTAGATCATTATCAAATTAAATAAGTTCTCAAAGACCCTATGCAATTTTCCAAGTTTAGGTATGGGAGGATTGACAAGGTGGCTTATTGGGTCAATCACTCCTTAAGTTAATGAATTTTTCCTAGGTGGATCCTCTCTAAGTCATGTGGAGAAGATGAAGTGGTTGGGGGTAAGACTATTTAGCATGGGGTTCATGACATACAAGGGTTTTTATTTCCTCATTTATGGGTGCCTTTGTAGAGGGTGTGTTTCATCTTCATTTTCAATGCATCCTTTTTCCAATCCCATTCATTTTCCATTAATTAATTATAGTCCAAAAACATTGGGTACTCCCAATGGGTAACATAAAGATTAGGGGGAAATACCACAATGTCACTTGAAGAGAGAGGTACATAGAGTGCCATAGGGGTAAATCAAAGGTTGGAATGCAGTTGGGTAGATCGCTCAACAAGTGGGACACCTATAAAATATTAAATTTTTTTTTTACTGGTCTTTGATTTTTAGGAGAAACATTTCCTTGTTCTCAAGATATATTTGGGTGAGCATATGGAAGGTTATAGTTTGGATTTTATCCTTTTCCAGCTACAGTCCCTCTAGTCCTTCAGACACTTCTTCCCATCAAATGAGGTACAATCCCTTCTTGGATCAGTATACCCAAAAATCCCAAAATATAAGGATATGAAAAGGCTGAAGTGTGAAAAATGATAAGTATGATTGGGAATGGAATGATGACTCGTCAAGGAGACCTCCCAATAGAAAACTCGTCCCCAAGGGTGACCACTTACTAGGGAACAATGTCAACCACCAAGGAGAAATAGGGAAAAGAGAATAATTTCCAAGAAGACGTTCTATAATCAAAATCATATTTAAATGCAACATACTCAAATGCCTCAAGTATTAAAGTGACAGTTACCACAATACCTGACTTGTAACTCATGGAGAAATACCCATTTTCTTCGAGAATCAAGTTGATGTGGTGAATTCCATCATGATGAATCGAGGATGTGTGGTGGTGAAGTGGGTCTCTGTCTATGAATGTGGACGTTGTCAATAATTTGTCTCTTAGTACTCCATGTATGCAACCTGAGGGCCTTGAGACATTATCCCATTAGTGATCCCTAGAAATTGGGGATAACATGTGGATCCTACTTGGGGACTTGTACTCATCGTAAGTGCATGAGAAACTTAGCACCTCTTGTTTAGACCTATGCCTACACTAAAACATCAAACCGTAAAATATAGGGTGGCTCACTCACCCTTTTCTTACATAATCCAAGATCAAAAATTTCAAAATGAAAACTAATCTAGAAAAGAAAATTTTGTATTTTTCATGTAATATTATGAAAAAGAAACATGTAAATAAATAATGCAAGTATAGGAAAATGAAAATCAAATATGAAATGCAACCAAATTTCCATGAAAAATCAAGATAAAAATGCAAAAAAGTAAAATGACCTACCTACTTACATGGGGCTTGGTCCTTGAAGAATTCAAGTACTACCTGGGAGATAATGCTTAACGAGGGATTCATTCACTGGTAATGGAATCCTTCTCCCCTCTACTATGGAAAAATCGAATGAGTCTAGTCTAAATATTTCCTCGATCTTGTAGGGTCCCAACCACAGATTATCAAACATTTTGTGCATTCCATTTTTTTCTATTCTTTTGTCCCACATTACCAATGGGTCCTCCTTCTTGAAATATCTCGACCTTTCGTTACAATCAAAGGTTCATTTTACTTTATCATGATTCTTTTCCATTTGATCAAAATCCATTCTCCGAGTTTTCCAATTCCATGAATTGATCAATTCTCCCCTATAATGCTTCTTTATCCATGACGAAGTGTTGGTCTAATTTCAAGGCTAGAATTTGGAGGTTCATAGGTAGACATGCCTCAAACCTGTAAACTCATTCAAAAGGGGTTTTCTCGATAGAAGTCTTCGTATTTGTGCAGTCTTCCCAAAGGGAATGCTTGATCTTTCTATCCCACTTTTCTTATTCTCTCCAACAATATTCTTTACAATATTCATGATGTTCTTACTGTTGGATTCTACTAATCCATTTCCTTGAGGATAATAATTTGAGGAGTGTGACAAGACAATCCCACATTTGAAACATAACTCATTGAGTTCCATAGATATGAAATCCCCGACGCTATCTATGGTTATCTTTATAGGAACATCAAATCTAGTGATAATCTTCTCCTCGAGGAATTTCATTATGACCTCTTTTATTTATTTCGTTGTTGGGATGGAATCCACCCATCTAGTGAAATAGTGTATGGGATTAAAAACCCATTGGTAACCATTACTAGACTTATCCTTGAACTTTCCAATAAAATCAAATACCCATTATTGGAAAGGTGCTTCTACGATGATCGGTTTAAGAGGGAAGGGAGGGAGGCCTTGTTTTCCAGTAAATAACTGACAAGGATGAAAGGATTTGATGTTTCGATGTGTTTTGGAGAAATAGTGGGTCAATAATATCCTGCACTTAATATTTTATGGGCAGTAGTGCGAGTTTCAAAATAGCCTCCACAGTATCATGAATGAAAATATGTGACCAACTTACCTTCTTCTTCCTTGTTTACACACCCAAGGATTACCGCATCGGGGTTCCTCCATCCGAGACAATACTGTGTTAATAAATAATTCATATCCTTGAGCCTTATGGATCTCCTATTATTATTGACCATATGATCAAGACACATAATATTCTTCAAATAGTGAATGTTATTTGAATACCATTTTTCATCCTCAATTTCACTTATGAAAACATTAATTTGTTCCTTTTTTCCCATCTCAATGGCTTAATGATTTGTTTCTTTCAACATTTTAGCTAACCCTTGGCCATTGATTATCTTGTATGGTTTGATCTCCAATTCGTACTCTTGTATTTGTGAAACCAATTTTCCCCTCGATCCAAGATAATATTATTGTGCTAATACATCCTTTACAATAGGGTAAGGGAAGAAAGATTTAATCTTTCTATAACATACATAAATTCTAAACTTCTTAAGGGACTTGAAAAGAGCGTAGGATTGATTTTCCATAATGGTGTAATTTATCTCCGAGTCTCTAATGATTTTTCTCATTAAAGAGATCAGTCATTCATCTCCTTGATCATGTTTTTGCAAAATTACTCCTGTGATGGTGTGTTTTGAGGTGAAAGAGAAGATGATAAAATATTTAGAAAATTCTAGGCTAACTAGGTCTGGTATGATATTTAATTCCTCTTTGATATGTTGGAAATCCTTCTTGCCCTTTTTATCCCATTCAAAATGGGAATCCTTATTTAACAAG
>JASDQU010309837.1:20370-34039 GCA_032191745.1 Picea mariana | reverse complement strand
TAACAAGGATGATTATAGGCCCAACTTCAAATATTGAGCACAACAAGAATGATCCTTGGGGCCTAAGCCATGAATTGATGATGAAGATCTAAGGATTTAGTCCCTAATACATGATTCTTCCTTGAACAAGGGAAGTACACCTTGAAGATTATGAAGATATTTTATGGTACATAAGAGAGAAATGGTTGAGGGTTATGTTCCCTCGTGTTCATAAGAAATAACCATTCATTTAAATCCCCTAGTGGAGGGGAAGTTAAAGGCAAAGGAGGAGTAGCTTGGTTTGGTGGAAAACACATTCCTTGCAAAGAGGGAGTGTAGTTACTTTTGGTTACTCCAAACTTGTCATCCATTCTCATTCAACTATATGGGCACTTAATGAATAGACAAGATGGAATTGAGTTGATTTATCATGTTTAAATTGCATTTCCATACCTATTTATGGACCTAGGTTAGGGATGGGACTTTACCTTTATTGTGACTCACTCCTTCTCTTAATATATAAAATGGAGGCACACATTGCTTCAATATTATTAACAAGAATATAGAGGAGAAACTATAGAGAGAATGTAACCACTTGTTTTCTTATTCTTCATTTGGGTTGATGTAGCTTTTGGAGAATGAAGAGAAGCTAGGGTTCAATAGCAGGGGGTTCCCTAGTTGGTGTTCACTATGCTTATGAGAAGCTTCAATTGTGAAATGATTTTCATTATTTTGGTTTAATATATATTATATATTATATATATAATATATATTATAATATATAATATATAATATATAATATATATACAATATATAATATATATTATATATTATATATATAATACATATTATATATTATATATATTAAAAATGAAATTTTAAAACCAAAAACGAAATTTAAATTCAGTTCAAAATCGCGCGGCCTACTGCAAAGGGCGTAATACACATCGTCCACAAAATTATCACTCCACAGTCCACGCACACACACCACAGTCCACGCCACCATAGTCTGGCCACCATAGTCCATGCTCGCACACCACATTCTGGCCACCACAGTCCGACCATTATCACTCGCGCGCAAGAGGATTTGGAGCACATAGGTTACGATTTGGAGGATGGGAGAAGAAGGAGGACATGCGATTTGCAGAGGAGAAGGGAACACAATTTGCAGAGGCTAGGGCACATGATTGGCAGAGGAGGAGGGCACACGATTTGCAGAGGCTAGGGCACATGGTTTGCAGAGGAGGAGGGAACATGTTTTTGCACCAGAGGAGGGCACACGGCTGGAGTAAATGGTGTGAACTCTTTCTCCTGTCTCTTGACTTCTTGACCTCTTTCCCTTGATTTCAATGTCATCTAAACACAACATTCTTGTATCCATCAAGACTTTTAGAAATATTTGGAAGAGAATAGAAGTGAAATAAAGGGAAAAGTCTCTTTTTTCCAAACAAAAATGCAAGCCAAAATGTCAAAAAACTCCTGCCACCCATTTTCATTGAGACGCTGTAGGAATGTGACTAGGATAATTATGCAATTGACTAAATACCCATGTGAGATGTGAAAGGATAGATATTATTGATGGATTTCATCATGACCAAGGCCTCCACTCTATTAAATTGAAAATGTTAACTAAATTAGAGGGCCTAGGTTGGGCTCTAAGACTTAACTAAACTTGAAGCCTCAATTGGGTGCATGTTTATCTCTATGTACAGTAAAAATCAAACTGCATTGTGGCAAACCCAAATTGCAAAACAATATAAGGTACTATTCACATGACACCAGTTCTTGGCTTCAAGACTTATGCTCTTGATGTAGTTCTGAGTGACAAATTCTTCTTCACTATTATTTAGTGAACATGATAGGATGATTATGTTTACAATGCTTTATTTCTAGATCAATTACCTCACATATACATGTATTGTGAAAGGAAACCACAAAAAATCGACTGGAGGTCAAGCTAGGCTTTAAATCAGAGTTCCAATTCAAGAAATTTCTCATCTATACATATAATGTCCTTCTATAAATTTCTCTCAAAATGTGTAGAACTCAACCCAATGCATTTGCAATTGGTAAGCATTCTCCAACAACCAACTAAATTTTTAGTTTGGTCTATGTAGTGGTATTTAATGGACTCTTATCTCAACCAAAAGGTAACGAGAATGTAAATATGTGTTTGCAACTAAGTTTTATTGTCCAATCACTAAATATTCTCACAAAAATAGTTTTATACAACCCTCTAATTCTCATAAGATTTCTCAAGACCAAAATGCCAATGATAATATTAACTTCCAATGATAGCTTATCCTTTGATAGTTATTCTATGCAAGTTTTGATGCAAATTAAACTCAACTCAATGGCCATTCAATTTCCTTGATATAATCCCACAAGTGCGCGTTCAGACATTGATAAGGCTACCTGTATAGGAATATCTGGTGGGAGAGATACCTCCGACATTTCTTCCACTCTTTTGACAAATTTCGAGCATTTTTCCTTCTTCTTCTTGGGCAAAGATTTAATCAGCGAACTGAAAGCGGAATCATTTGGGAGTGGAGGAGGAGGATGGGGAGGAGAGGAAGCCATAGGTGAGCCCTGCTCCTCCATTGTTGCGGAAACCCTAGCAGCGGAGTTGCAGATCTATTCGATCAGAATATTGCTTCATGAGAACTCAGTACATCCCAGTACTTGTTGTACTTTCTCCTTCGAATTTTGTGTTGTTACTCCACTTGTTTTTACTCACTAGTACTCTGTTGCAACTCAGTATAACTCTGTTGCAACACTTTCTGTAACTCTGCTGCAACTCACTATAACTATGCTGTAACTCTGCTGCAACTCACTATAGCTATGATGTAACTCTGCTGCAAAACTATGTTGTAATTGTACTTTCTCCTTCAAATTTTGTGCTGCTACTCCACTTGTTGTTACTCACTATTACTCTGCTGCAACTCGCTATAACTCTGCTGCAACACTTTTTGTAACTCTGCTGCAACTCACTATAACTATGTTGTAACTCAGCTGCAACACTATGTTGTAATTGTAATTTCTCCTTCGAATTTTGTGTTGTTACTCCACTTGCTATTACTCACTATTACTCTGCTGCAACTCACTATAAATCTACTGCAACACTTTCTGTAACTCTGCTGCAACTCACTATAACTATGCTGTAACTTTGCTGCAACAATATGTTGTAACTGTACTTTCTCCTTTGAATTTTGTGTTGTTACTCCACTTGTTGTTACTCACTATAACTCTGCTGCAACTTGCTATAACTCTGCAGCAACACTTTCTGTAACTCTGCCGCAACTCACTATAACTATGTTGTAACGCTGTTGCAACAATATGCTATAACTGTACTTTCTCCTTTGAATTTTGTGTTGTTACTCCACATGCTGTTACTCACTATTACTCTGTTGCAACTCGCTATAACTATGATATCCCTCATACTCTACATCAATGTTTGGGTCTGGGTTGAATGTTACGGCTCTCTAAATTTGTCATTTTTACCAAATTTGTTCACTTTTGTGACTGGTACAATCAACCATGGAGACCAAATTCTGTCATATTTAGTAGAAAATATATCAATAACTAAGAAAAAATTTGTAGCAGGTGTAGATAATAATCATGTTTATGACTACATAGAAAGTTTCATATTGGTAAATTTATGTTCTTGTCAATTTCTACATCAATCGATAATTTTCAACATTGCCCTTTTTTGCACTTTCTCGAGACTTGGAATTTTTTTATCTGAAATGGCTCTCTGAATTTTTTGTAGTGTTCAAATTGATAGTTTGAGAAGAGAGTTTGAGGGAATACCTTCAAATGAGGAAATCTTGGCCATTGCCATTGATTTAGTTTTTCAATAAACTGTGGTCTCAAAAGAAAAGATAAAATCCCTGATGTTTCTAAAGCAACACAACCAGGATAGTAAATGGAAGTGGTGAAATGTCAACTCATCCACCTATGGGCATCTTAGATATAACATAACAATAGTCCCAATACATGTTGAACTTTAGTACAAATTCATAATGGTCAATGAAATAATTGGGAATTATGATGGTGTCTCAAGTGGCCACCATACTATTGTGCCATGTTTGGAAATGTCTTTCATTTAGGTTGATTTTATCCTCAAACATTTCGACCTTCTAAGATGAAAACACTATGGACAATAAATCCCCATTCACAAGAGAGGTGATGTTGCATACCACTGGGGGATTCCAATGTGACATAGAAAAGGCTACTAAAACATAACCATATCATAGAGGTTAGCCCACACCCAAGTTTTCTACATTGCATCCACAGAATCATTCATAAGGTACTTGCACTAGTTGATTGCAATTCTCTACATGCATCTAGTATATCAGAAGCTCCCTAGGTGCACCTGAAATTAGCCTTACATAAGCCTTTTGGTTTTCTTGTTGCTATAGTACACCAAGGGTGTGCCCTATCCTCCTTAGTTGGTGCCATTAAATATTTGACAGAGTATTATTGTTGTAAAAACTCATGTATATCAAATATCTATAGTGATTAACAGTCCCTTGTTTGGGCCCTACAAACCCTAACATCTACAAAGTAGGAAACTCATTGGCCACTTTTTAAACTTTTCCCAACATCCATGCTTCGAACTTAACTCCATTGTAAACTCTAAAACATCACCCATCATGCAAATTCAAACTTTGTGCCATTCGCCCTCTTATAGTTGCTCGAGACATTTATGGACTAGGTCATTAGGCCTCTTCTAATATTTGGACCATGTTTGAACATTAGGGCTAAATTTAACTTCAACCCATTCTTGAACTTTGGGCCATTACAAATCCATCCTAACACTTTTTAAACTTCATATAATAACAATACTTTGAACGTAAGCCCCCTGAGCATTCTAAAACAAGGATAATGCGTCACTTCGGTATGGGGGCATTGAGCCATTTCAAAAGAGTGGGCTTCTTATGAAATTTTTCAAAACTTAATAGGAAGGCCATGATTTCAGCACTTGGACCTGCAACTTTACGCAACTTTATGCAACATGCAACTTTATGCAACAATGCAACTTTCTTCCCCTAGACAATCCTACGAAGATTTAAATAGGACCTAAAAACCTTATGTAAACGTACCAATGGTTCCAAATGCAATTATATTGCAACTATATTGGAACTTATGCAACTATATTCTCAAATATTGGTGAGTGGTCAAATGCAACTATATTGCAACTTATGCAACTATATGCAACTTATGCAACTATATTGCAACAATTTCGTATGCAGCTATATGCAACTATGAAACTATGCAACATGCAACTTATCTAACTTCAACAACTTTATGGAACTTATGCAACTTTACGCAACTTTATGCAACTACCAAAAAACGTATATTGGCACGATAACTTATCTTCTTGTTTCAACGAGTGTAGGTACCACCAAATAGGTATCTGTCGGATCTATCTTCCTCGAGTGATGATCAAGATATAGTAAGAGTGGTTGAAAGTGAGACGTGTTGTACTAGATCTACCGGTTCTAGATCAACTAGGTTGGAGAAGGTAAGGAAAAGATTTTGTACCCGCATGCAATATTTTATTGCCAATGGAGGGTCGTGTAATTATGATACTGAGAGCATAGGTGACATTGAGTTTCCCTTGAGGTATAAACATCTAGTGAAACTATGGGCACCTAAGGAGCTACCTGAAGTGGACACAGATTTCTTCATTGGTGGGAGGATGTATCGCATTGCTCCTTCGTCCTTACATGGATTGGGGTTATTTTCCATGCATGGCATAATGTTGGTTCGATATATGCAAAGTATGCGGTGATACGGAGTTGCCGCAAATTATATACAACTACTAGATAACAATCAAAATAAAGGGGCAACTATGTATATTGATGAAAGGACAAAAGCTATTGGAAACATTGCAGGATTTATAAATAGTACATGACCAGTGGCAACAACTAAGAAACCAAATTGCATATTTGAGGCACGTGAAGGAAATCATATATTTATATGTGCAACAAAAACAATAGTTCCAGGTGAAGAGTTGTTGATCGATTACAACTTAAATCGAATAGATGGAGAGGGTGACTGTGGAAAGGCACCCACTTCACCTCAGCAGGTAAATGTTAAATACAGTAAAAAATTATGACTACAACAACTAAATTTTATAAATTTCATTATTTTTTTTTCCTATTATTACTGCAATATTTCATTTTCTTAATGTTAAAGGTGAATTTCCTAACTTTTATTGATTGATTTATTGTGTCAACATCTGTCCAGGGTGAATGTGTCCGAGTTTCACCCTATACATCTCTCCAGGGTGACCGTGGCAAGGCACCTGCAGTGCCTCAGTAGGTAAATGTTAAATACAGTAACAACTTATGACTACAACAACTAAATTTCTGAAATTTCATTATTTTTTTCTGATATTACTCCGATATTTCATTTTTTAAATGTTACAAGTGAATTTCATAACTTGTGTTGATTGATTTATTGTGTCAACTTCTGTCCAGGGTGAAGGTGTCCGAGTTTCATGGATTACATATCTCCAGGGTGATCGTGGAAAGGCACCTGCAGTGCCTCACCGGGTAAATTTTAAATACAGTAACAACTTATGACTACAACAACTAAATTTCTGAAATTCATTATTTGTTTTCTGATATTACTCCAATATTTCATTTTTGAAATGTTACAGGTGAATTTCATAACTTTTGTTGATTGATTTATTGTGTCAACTTCTGTCCAGGGTGAACGTGTTCGAGTTTCACCCATTACATCTCTCTAGGGTGATCACGGAAAGGCACCCGTAGTGCCTCACCAAGTAAATGTTAAATATAGTAACAACTTATGATTACAACAACTAAATTTATGAAATTTTGTTATTGTTTTTCTGATATTACTGCAATATTTCATTTTTTTAATGTCAGAGGTGAATTTCATAACTTTTGTTGATTTATTTATTATGTAAACATCGGTCCAGGCTCCCATAGAGTATATTGATGAGGACGAAATATTTTATTTGACAAACCCAATGACAACTGTAACGAAGGCCTTGAAGAAGGCTAATATGGAATATCTAGGTTTGATTAGCAAAAGACCCCTGACACAGGAGGACAGGGGAAGAATTGTAGAGCTATAAACTACAATAACTAATTATGGGGTAAGTGGCATCTTTACATATTTTTGTTAGCTATGAATATTTCCTATCCGTTTTTTAGTTTTATATTTTGTATATGATCTGATAAAGAAATTTTTTATGTTTGTAGGAGTTTTTAAACCTCGTGCGTGGGGAACCCGTCGATCCTGCAACTGCTATAGGTAGCAGTGAGGGTCCAATGTAAAAAAAATGTTGATATAGCAAAGTGCAAGTGAGGATTTTTGAGCTTCCTAAGGTTCCCCTCGAATCCATTGATGAGTGGGGTGATTTTGACTGGCATGACATGTCAGAGCATGATGAGTCGGAGCCTGGGACTCTACATGATGACTTCAGAGAGGAACATAGTGTAGGTGCACATCATACTATTCTGCATGGAGCAGAACGAATTAAAAGCACCAGTTCACTAGATGTCACCTTTCTGGTGGGTGACGCATGTGTTCCGATAAAGATTAAGACGATTGCAGGTAATTGTCGATTCATTATTTTAATGAAATTGAAATGGACATTTGTTGAGATTATTAATTGATTAATGGATAAGATGTTACTGTAGGAAACAATGTTTTCTATAGAAACTTACATGACAAAGCACTGGAGTTGTTTGGCCCCACCATTCGCACACAGTGGAATGGCCAAGATAGCGAAAAGAAAGATGATTTAATAGATCACATGGTGAACTTGTTCGGCAACACTTTCAACAAGAAAGTGGTTTCAAAGTTAGCTGGAGAGAATTTAAAAGACACCAGGGCCCAGTATAGGGATAAATTGCAAATAGACCTAAAGCACGAGCGCCCTCCCATGATTTTCGAGAAAGAGTGGAAGGCACTAATAGAGAATGCAAATGAGAACTTGTTTAAAAAACAAGGACGGAAACCACGAGCTGGGCAAGCAAGGTACAACACATGTCATATTATCAGTGAAATATGAGCATTTATGTTTTTCCTTCCCGTTTTAAGTAACAATTCCGATATCTATTTTTTTTCAAAAATTCCATATGTAGGCTACCAGACACATCCAAAGCAACAAAGGCCAGAGTGGAAAAACAAATCCAACATAAACTAGGCAAGGGTGGCTATGGAAAACTCAAAGCGTGAATAGTAAGATTTAAGTGATTAATTGTGGTTAATATTTATTTAATAGTAGCGAACAAATATATGTTTTTGTTATTGGTATTTTTAATGGTGTTATGCATTGCAGTTAAATATGTTTGACACTACTGCCACCGAGGAGGACCTGAAGCTTGGTTACAAGCATGCTTTTAAAAGTGTCATCGAATATAGAAAAAGCTTGGGCCAGACTCCTATCTCCCCAGCCACGCAGGTAAATCAAATGAATAAGGAAACCATAGTAGCATGCTTGTAAAGTCTTTTCATATTTTATTATATCACCCTTAACTAAGTATTTATGTTTTTTTTCAAGCAACAGTGCTACCGCAGTAGTGAATCAAGTGGTATTAAGCAAACACCGCGTCATACAAGGGTCCACATGTCCAGTGATAGTGTAGAGCATAGTACCCATTCCGGTATGTATGCTTCATAATTATAAATATTTACTGTGATTGTAGATATTTATTTCATAACGCATACTTATATATTATCTTCTCAAAATTGAAGAGCATGTAGCTCAGGAGGGCGAAATGCGAGAGAAACCAAGTGGACAGGAAATTAATGCACCAACTGTCCCAACTACAGAGACAGGTAAAGATACATACTGTAATGTTAATCAAAACAATGAATTAGTTATTTCAATTATATTTCAACATATCGATATGATCATTTTTTTTGTTCCAGTTCACATCCTTGAACAGATGCCAGCTAACCCTTCTCAGCGATGTACCAGAAGTATGGTACCTGAGAGCACACAAACAATAGAAGGACAGGGCACACGAAATACAATGTCCTTGGATGATGATGATATCCCAATTGTCAGTTTTATGAATGTAAAAAAACATAAGTCAAAGAAAAATTAGATGTATAATTTCATGACCTTTTTTTCGATCTTTATTGATGTTTATATGTTCATGACCTTGACTATCCTAGTTATGCATTAATGTATATATGTTTTCTATATAGAGAAAATCATTTGTTGGGTATGGGAAATTGAGAGCAATGTGAGGGGGGGGAGGGGCCATATGAGCTTCCACCTTCATGTGGTTGGCCCTATTTAGTAGAGAATAACCTATTCTCGAAACAAAGAAAAGCTCATTAAGGTATTCGACAACTTAATTTTTTTCTAGAGTATTTTACATAACTAAATGCATGCTTATTTGCTTATTATAAATTATTTACTCATATAAAAAAATTGTCTTTTATGATTCATACAGGTCTTGGTGATCGAAATGCATCTCATTGACAACTCTTATCAAGTTGTATGGGCTAATGGATCTGGTGAAAGAACAATGAAAAGGTAAGGGTTTTGAAGTGTTTTTAAAAGTAGGCTTTATACTAGTAAAAGTTCACAATCCTCATGAATATGTAGATATTGATACATATGCCAAGCTCCATGAGGTGTTTTGGTTTACTTGTAGATCATATTTTAAATATAATTTTGGTTTACTTGTAGTTTTTTTATAAATATACTAACCTTATTGCTATCCCTAGTCCAAATACTAGTTCCTATTAAACAATGCAGGAAGCTAATCCCAATAATCTAGACCCCTCTCATCCCACATGTTAGTGCAAGTATTATAAGGCTCTAAAGGACACTACTACGAAATGCTTATTCTTATAATAATGATTCACATCCAAATCCTTGTACATAGATGAGAAATTCCTTGATGATCCTAGGGTACACCAATATTTGGACACTTCTCCCCCCAAAAGAATAGTCCCTATTACAAAATCTATTGAAAAAGATCCCTCATTACTCATAATGACGAATGAAATTTATTCCCCTCTCTAAGTCTCCTTTTTTCTCATAATTGTTAGATGAAAGACTAACTTGCCACTATAATCCTTGACAATTGTAACCAAAATAATCACATTTTACATCACTCCTCACCCCTCTCGTTATCATTGGGGCTTTGTACAATAGGATGGAACTCATCTTCTCATTAATAAACATTGTGGAGTCACCCTTGTCATAGGGATTTTTCAAGAGATTGTTGAATGCTATGTATCTCACCTTGATTACTATAATTTACTCTTGAACGTATAATATTAACAACAATGAAATGCTTTATAAGATGTCCATTGTTCCTATTGGGAGTTTTTTTGGACTAGCTTGTACTTCCCATTATCAAATCTAGCCACTTCTTACCTGGTAGCACCCAATATTACCTAGTTCTCTCCTTGTCTTCTTCCTCTCCTAGTGTTCCATGCTCTCCTACATACTCTTCCTCTTTTCCTAGTCCTTCACTTCTTTGGTTAGTTTTCAAAGATTTTCCCCTTAATGGTCACATTCCATAGCTTGCAACTATGGAGCCCCTCCCAATGGTGACATCATATCTTCCTTTGATTTGGCTATCGACAATTTGGACCCTAAAGTTTCATAGAAAATTTGAAGACAATCCAATGTATTAAGAAGAACACCTCCTCTTCTATTGAGGCGAGGAAATGATCATTACAAAAGTGCACATTGACTCATTGGCCCCCCTTTCTATCAAGTAATGGGATTGATTTAATAATGTCACATGCCATTCTACTATGCAGTAAATAACTAAGTTCTTATGTTAACATCACATAAAGTGCAGGTGCCTAGGGGTTTCCATGTCTAATTGACCAAAAGAGGCAAATTTATTTATATCTAGCATGGTTAATTGACAAGCAAACTACAACCTTGACAAAAAAGTTTCATCAACCTTAATTAAAAGAAGGCTTTGGTAAATGTATCCCATGAATGAGCCAATGCAATCTAGCTTGAATTTGTGCGCCCCAAGATTTGCAAGTTTATTTTACCTTCAAAAAAATCTCATCTTAAGTACTATGGCCTAGCTATATTCATTAAAAGGGATAATCTCTAGCAGATAAGATAGTGATTCCAATTCTTCTTTCACAACCTTTTGCTTCATTCTTCTAACAATCACAAGTTTTCCACAATAGCCCCACAAAAAAGTAGTGACCCAACTAATATCATCATCCCATCAAACTTCCCATATTTTGAGGCCTTTAAGCCGCCAAATTAGGTTCCAAATGCATTTGAAGACTCCAACACACATTTCCTACTTAACATGAGATACATAAAGCATTAAACTTATCTTCACGACTTTGAATTTTGCATCTCCCAAGAGATGGAAAAATGATATGTTGATGATCTAACATAGTAAGCAATCCTTGAAATTGCATGGATCTACTCCTATTATAATCAGAGAAGAAAAATGCATGTTTAGTAAGAACATATTGGTATAGTCACTTCAATACTTTGTTACCTCTTTTATGAAAATTGGACCAAGTAAATCACAACCCAAGAAAGTCTTGACAAAAAAAAATGTTGGGGTCGTACAACACGAGCCTATCCTTTAGGCCATTCCAAGCCATGTTCTCCCTCAAGGGTGTCTGAACAAGTAGCAATCCCTCTTTATCTTCTTAACTCTCTGCATTGTTAAAATCTTCACACAACCATATGGTTTTCGGAGCTCATTGGCCAACCAATCCTACATGCTCACTCTCTCATTTGAATCATTTGAGGCGTATATGTTGACTAGTCCTAGGTCTTGTCCATTTAGAGGAAATGACATCCAAACCAAGCAGCGTGTTAGATAAATACCATGTCCAATGGTTAGGTAAAAATACAAGGAGATCAAGGTGGTTTCCTCTCTACCTTCAACATGGTTAGGTAAAAATACAACAATCGACCATATTAGCCAAAGAGTGACTTACAAAATTAAACCAACTACTTTAACTTCTTGCAAACATAAAACATCTAACTTGGAACAATTTCATGTGTTCTCCAAACCATGGATTTGGGGCAAGGACTATAAGGTCCGGAAGATTCCATGATACTATCTTCATTACAAACTTTCAACGTGAAAATTCATAGCCTCATCATCTCTCAAGATCTCAAGAAAAAAAAAATCATTTGGAGAGGTACATTATGCAATTGGGGCAAGGAACACTCATTTAAGGTTCTATCATTTTGTTTCTAAAAGTCTTTAATGTAATGATGCCACTAAGAGTTAATTCATGGGAGAAAAGGTTAGGCCATATGCCCCCCACATTTTAGATAGGAGGTGGGTTGGGAAGCCCCAAAGAGAAATTTTCCCACAATTGAGCTAACAATCTTCTTAGAAGTTGGGACAGGGATAGGTGCCATGGTTAGTTAATCTTTTTGGATTTGAGGATCTTTTCCCTTCTTTACAACCTTCAATATTTATGAAGGGAAAGGCCACAAAGCCTTGCATTTGAGCATTGTTTGAAACTTGGGTTTCAACATTTTCCACGTTGGTCGAGGTAAATCCTTAATTCTATGGTCAATGATTTGGCATTGAAACATATGTTCAAGAGATTAATGTACTAGACCGGTTGGTGAATCCCCCCCCCCATTCATCGCCACCTAGATGTACATAAATTCATTAAGGTATTTAAACATTTTGACTCTTAAGGAAACCCCTTTTCTAAAGCCATAGGTTGAAGAACCTCATAAACTCATGTCATATGAAATTACCAATTGATGTAATGATAAATTTTAAGAAATCCCCAAAATTATGGTCAAGCTTTAAAACACTACCCCATATTGACCAATATAGTTGGGAACCTTCATCTGCAAATAACTTTTTGTCATTTGGAAAGGAGAACAAGATATTCCGACACACCCATGGATTGTGAGAAACCACTTCATGGAAATGAAATTTTTCCTTAAAAGAGAATTGTTGAGAGTATAAAGCATCACAAACATAAAGACTGGTACCAACTACTTTCCTAGGACAAATGGAGTCAAGATAATGCATTCAAGAAGGCCAAGCAAGAGAGAAGGTGAATATTTGAGCCTTAGAGTTATCCACTCATAGAACCAAGTCAAATTTCAAAGGAAAACCACTAAAGTTTATCCACTCATAAACCCTAGGTGTCGTCCCACTTTCTCTAATGTGTCTAGCAAAGAATATTAATTGAACTAGGTCTTGAGCCTAGGGGGTATCCACTTCTAACCCATAGACCAAACCCGATAAGATAAAACTTAAGGGGATAGCCACTCCTAACCCTTAAAGCAAATCTTAAGGGAATCCACCTCTCATTCTTGCACTAATGCCTTGAAAATATAATCATTTTTACATATTTTATTTATATGCTTGGGATACCCATGCAATTGTAAATAAAGGATAGAATTCTCTTCAACTTATATCCATTATCATCTAGAGTGTGGATTAAAAGTTTCTTGAGAATTTATTATATCTACTACACATGATAAATGTAGATATTCCAAAATGCAACTTTACATGAGTGAAGAAGATAATTACATCTTGTTTTCATGTTTCAACATGGTATAAAAACTACCATATTATTTAGTCTAGTTTATTCTAAAATGTATATCGACTTTACAGCTTCAAGCTTCCCACATGAGCTTATTCTTGGCTCTCCTTTCTTAACAAAAAAATTACGAAATTTATACTTTAATCCTCCTTCAAGC
>JASDQU010309837.1:0-18737 GCA_032191745.1 Picea mariana | reverse complement strand
TCATATTGGTATCCTTACTTCTAATCCAACTTCATGATAACACATGCTTACAATATTTGGTTGATTAGTGCCTTGATTATTTGTAGGGGATATATATATTACAATATTACAATGTAATAGTAATGCCATATTACAATGTAATATGGCATTACCATATTACATTGTAATATGGCATACAATATGGTATACCATATTTCATGTAATTTTTTTTTTTTAAACCTAAAGTCATCATCACAATATCGATGCAAGTTCGTTGGAAATATTTTACTATTTTACCATAACCGTTGCTATAGCGACAAAACTTCATCGCAATTTTCCACGAATATTCGTCGCATATACAACATGTGAGTCGTAAATTTTGTTTTGAGATATTGCGCTCGTCGATATTACCACGTATTTTCATCGCAAGTTGCGATGGACTTTCATCGCATGTTCAGTATCAGCATCGTAAGTTATTGTCTTTGCATAACTTTTCGTCCCAATTGCGATGAAGTTTCGTCGTAATTGCCACATTTCTTCGTTGTTATTGTGACGATAGTTCGTCGTAATTGCGATGATGCATAGGGTTAACTGATATTGAAGGTGGTGAAACGTGGAGAGCTAATTTCGTCGATGTTTCCATGCACACTTGGATCATGGATATAGCAACAAAATTATTCCGATGAAAAAAAATCTCGACTTTCATGGAAATTGCGATGGATAAGTGTGGCAATATCAATGAAAAACCATCACAAATTTGCTCATATGTACTAGTGCACGGGTCATAGTTCCATAGGTCATAGTTCCAAAGGTGTAGCTCCAAAGGGTGTAGTTCCATAGGGCATAGTTCCATAGGGCGTAGTTGCAGAGGTCATAGTTCCAGAGGGCATAGTTCCACAAGGCATAGTTCTATAGGGCATAGTTCCAGAGGTCATAGTTTCAAAGGGCGTAGTTCCAGAGGACATAGTTCCAGAGGTCATAGTTCAAGAGGGCGTAGTTCCAAAGGGTGTAGTTCTAGAGGGTGTAGTTCTATAGGTCATAGTTCCAAAGGGCATAGTTCTAGAGGGCGTAGTTCCAGAGGGCATAGTTACAGAGGTCATAGTTCCAAAGGGCATAGTTCTAGAGGGCGTAGTTCTAGAGGGCGTAGTTCCAGAGGTCATAGTTCCAGAGGTCATAGTTCCAGAGGAGTAGTTACAGAGGGCATAGTTCCAGAGGGCATAGTTCAAGAGGTCATAGCTTCAGAGGGTATAGTTCCAGAGGTCATAGTTCCAGAGGGCGTAGTTCCACAGGTCATAGTTTTAGATGTGTAATTCTAGAGGGCGTAGTTCCAAACGACATAGTTCCAGAGGGCATAGTTCCGGAGGTCATAGTTCCAGAGGGCGTAGTTTCACAGGGCGTAGTTCTAGAGGGTGTAGCTCCAAAGGTCATAGTTCTAGAGGGCATAGTTCCACATGTCATAGTTCCAAAGGTTATAGTTCTAGAGGGCGTAGTTCCAGAGGTCATAGTTCCATAGGTCATAGTTCCAGAGGCGTAGTTCTAGAGGGTGTAGTTCCATAGGTCATAGTTCTAGAGGGTGTAGTTCCAGAGGTCATAGTTCTAGGGGCATATCTCTAGAGGGCATAGTTCTATAGGTCATAGTTCAAGAGGTCATAGTTCCACAGGTCATAGCTCCAAAGGGTGTAGTTCTAGAGGGCGTATTTCCAGAGGTCATATTTCCAGACGGCGTAGTTCTAGAGGTCATAGTTTAAGAGGCGCAGTTCCAGAGGGCGTAGTTCCAAAGGGCGTAGTTCCAGAGGGCGTAGTTCTAGAGGTCATCATTCCAGAGGGCGTAGCTCTAAAGGGCGTAGTTCCAGAGGTCATAGTTCTAGAGGTCATAGTTCCAGAGGCGTAGTTCCAGAGGACGTAGTTACAGAGGGTGTAGTTCCACAGGTAATAAATCCAGAGGGCATAGTTCCAGAGGGCGTAGTTCCACACGTCATAGTTCCAGAGGGTGTAGTTCCACAGTTCATAGTTCCAAAGGGCGTAGTTCCAAAGGGCATAGTTCCAGAGGTCATATTTCTAGGGGGCGTAATTCCACAGGTCATAGTTCCAGAGGCGTATATCCAGAAGGTGTAGTTCCATAGGTCATAGTTCTAGAGGGTGTAGTTCTAGAGGTCATAGTTCCAGTGGCGTAGTTCCAGAGGGCTTAGTTCCACAGGTCATAGTTCTATAGGGCGTAGTTCCACATGTCATAGTTCCAAAGGGCGTAGTTCCACAGGTCATAGTTCCATAGGGCATAGTTCCACAAGTCATAGTTCCAGAGGTCATAGTTCTAGAGGGCGTAGTTCCAAAGGGCGTAATTGCATAGGGCGTAGTTCCACAGGTCATAGTTCTAGAGGCGTAGCTCCAGAGGGCATAGTTCCATAGGGCATAGTTCCATAGGGTGTAGTTCCAGAGGTCATAGTTCCAAAGGGTGTAGTTCCACAAGGTGTAGCTCCAGAGGGTGTAGTTCCAGAGGTCATAGTTTCATAGGGCGTAGTTTCAGAGGGTGTAGTTCCAGAGGTCATAGTTCAAGAGGGTGTAGTTCCAAATGGCGTAGTTCTATAGGGCGTAGTTCTAGAGGGTGTAGTTACAGAGGTCATAGTTCCAAAGGGCATAGTTCTAGAGGGCATAGTTCCAGAGAGCATAGTTCCAGAGGTCATAGTTCCAGAGGTCATAGTTTGAGAGGCATAGTTCCAGAGGGCGTAGTTCTAGAGGTCATAGTTCTAGAGGGTGTAGTTCCAGAGGTCATAGTTCCAAAGGGTTTAGTTCCAAAGGGAATAGTTCCAGAGGGCGTAGTTCCATAGGTCATAGTTCCAGAGGCGTAGTTCCAGAGGGCGTAGTTCCAAAGGGCATAGTTCCAGAGGGTGTAGTTCTAGAGGTCATAGTTCCACAGGGCGTAGTTCCAGGGGGTGTAGTTCCAGAGAGCATAGTTCCAGAGGGCGTAGTTCCACACGTCATAGTTCTAAAGGTTGTAGTTCTAGAGGGCATAGTTCCAGAGGTCATAGTTCCATAGGCGTAGTTCTAGAGGGCGTAGTTCCACAGGTCATAGTTTCTGAGGGCATAGTTCTACAGGTCATAGTTCCAGGGGCATAGTTCCAGAGGGCGTAGTTCCATAGGTCGTAGATCCAGAAGGAATAGTTCCACAGGTCATAGTTCCAAAGGGCATAGTTCCAGAGGTCATAGTTCCAGAGGGCGTAGTTCCACAGGTCATAGTTTCACAGGCGTAGTTCCAGAGGTCATAGTTCCAAAGGGAATAGTTCCAAAGGGTGTAGTTGTAGAGGTCATAGTTCCATAGGGCATGGTTCCAAAGGGTGTAGTTCCAGAGGGCATAGTTCCACAGGTCATAGTTCCAAAGGGCATAGTTCCACAAGTCATAGTTCCAAAGGGCGTAGTTCCATAGGTCATAGTTCCAAAGGGCATAGTTCCAAAGGGTGTAGTTTGAGAGGTCAGAGTTCTAGAGGGCGTAGTTCCACAGGTCATAGTTCCAAAGGGCATAGTTCCAAAGGGCGTAGTTCAAGAGATCATAGTTCTAGAGGGCGTAGTTCCACAGGTCAGAGTTCCATAGGTCACAATTCCACAAGTCATAGTTACACAGGGCATAGTTATAGAAGTCGTAGTTCCAAAGACACAGTTCCAGAGGTCATAGTTCCAGAGGGAATAGTTACATAGGTCATAGTTCTAGACGTCATAGTTCCAGAGGGCATAGTTCCAAAGGGTGTAGTTCCATAGGTCACAATTCCATAGTTCATAGTTTCAGAGGGCGTAGTTCCAGAAGTCATAGTTCCAAAGGGCATAGTTCTAGAGGGTGTAGTTCTAGAGGTCATAGTTCTATAGGTGTAGTTCTAGAGAGCATAGTTCCATAGGTCATAGTTCTAAAGGGTGTATTTCCAGAGGGCGTAGTTCCAGAGGTCATAGTTCTAGAGGGCATATTTCTACAGGCCATAGTTCCACATGTCACAATTCCACAAGTCATAGTTCTAGAGGGCATAGTTCCAGAGGTCATAGTTCCAAAGGCGTAGTTCTATAGGGTGTAGTTCCACGGGTCATAGTTCTGGAGGGTGTAGCTCTAGAGGTCATAGTTCCAGAGGGTGTAGTAACTATGCCCTCTGGAACTATGACCTCTGGAACTATTCTCTTTAGAACTTTTACCTTTGGAACTATGACCTCTGGTACTGTTCTCTCTGGAACTATGACCTATGGAACTATGCCCTCTATAACTAGGCCCTTTAGAACTATGACTTTTGGCATTGTGACCTGTGGAACTATGACCTGTGGAACTAGGCCCTCTGGAACTATGACATGTGGAATTGTGAACTCTGGAACTACGCCCTTTGGAAATATGACCTCTGGAACTATGCCCTCTAGAACTACACCCTCTGGAACTATGACCTCTGGAACTACGCACTCTAAAACTGTGCCTTTGGAACTATGAATCTTGGAACTACGCCCTCTAGAACTATGAATTGCGGAATTGTCATCCATGGAACTATGACCTATGGAACTATGACCTTTAAAACTATGACCTCTGGAACTACGCCCTTTGGAAATATGACCTATGGAACTACGCCCTCTAGAACTATGACCTCTGGAACTATGCCCTCTGGAACTATGACCTCTGGAACTACGCCCTGTGGAACTACGCCCTGTGGAACTATGACCTCTGGAACTACGCTCTCTAAAACTATGACCTATGGAACTACGCCCTATGGAACTTCACCCTTTGGAACTATGACCTATGGAACTCCGCCCTCTAGAACTATGACTTGTGGAAATACGCCCTCTAGAACTAGGCCCTTTGGAACTATGACTTGTGGAATTGTGACCTGTGGAACTATGACCTGTGGAACTACGACCTTTGGAACTATACCTCTAGAACTACACCTCTGGAACTATGACCTATGGAACTATGACATATGGAACTACGCCCTCTAGAACTATGACCTCTGGAACTACACCCTCTTGAACTATGCCCTTTGGAACTACGCACAAGAGTTGGAAGCTCAAAATTTATTAAGCCAACAACTAATCTGTTAATCTCTCCTATAATTGCACATAATTAATAAATACCCTTGATAAATATTTTTATGACAAGTGCCAAAAATATTCAAACATAATATATTATGTAATTTTAGTCTACACTTGTCCCCTCCAAATTTTATATGACAAGGTTTGTTTTAGGTTTTGGATATGACTAAGGGCCTCTAAGGAATAAGGCCTCTGCCTTATTGTGCACCCCTTTGAATAATTGTGAGCGATTGTCACAGTCGACCCTCATGGCATCGTGGGTCTTCTCAAACTAGGTAATCATTAACCTACAGTTCAAGCCACAATGAGAGTGCTAGTAGGCTGTGGCAGGGTTGTTGTCCACACCTCTCCCTCAACATCTCTGGTTATCGTGCGTGACCCCTCTACTCCACATGTGAGTCTGGTCCGCAAGCTATCGTTAGCCTGCATCATCAATGAATCATTTCAGATATAGTATCCATAATCATATCAAAAATGTCATATATACAAAAAAAAAACCCCCAATAGTCCACTCCTTGACTCGATTCGGAGACCAAGGGGTTTCATTGATGCCTCTGCATCTTCGAGGTCCAAAATCTTTCACACTCAGGAAAACCAAGTCAATAGCACCTATCTATGTCAATACCGCAAAATAAGAAGCCATCAATCCATAACGCCTCATAATCATAATTAAATGCCCAATAGTATAATAATATGAATCACTTACAAGCAAGTGTCCTCAAAGAATAAGTTCGCTTAGTGCGTGTAAGAGTGGGATGTTACATTATATATGTCGGTATTTATACAATTATATATACCTATATATATATACTTAGTATACATATCGTCATACTTAGTATATATACCAATATATCGACATATACTAGATATATGTGTCGGTATATAGGTATATATGTCGGTATATATACCTAGTATATATACTAGGTATATATGTCGGTATATATGTTGGTATATATACCTTGTATATATATCGACATATATACCAAGTATATATATGAATAGATATACCTAGTATATGTCAATATAAATACTGGTATATATACTTAGTATATATATCGATATATATAGTTGTATATATACCATCATATATACCTAGTATATATACTATATAACTACACACTTTGGAACTATGACCTTTGGAACTATGACCTCTGGAACTACACCCTCTGGAACAATGACCTGTGGAACTATGACTTGTGGAGCTACGCCCTCTAGAACTATGACCTCTGGAATTATGACCCGTGGAACTAGGCTCTATGAAATTATGACCTCTGGAACTATGCCCTCTAGAACTATGACCTGTGGAACTGTGATCTGTGGAACTCTGACCTGTGGAACTACACCCTCTGTAACGATGACCTCTTGAAATATGCCCTATGGAACTATGACTTCTAGAACTTTGACTTGTGGAACTACGCCCTCCAGAAATATGACCTATGGAACTATGACCTCTGGACCTACGCCCTCTAGAACTATGACCTCTGGAACTATGCCCTAGCTCTGCAGAAAGACCCCAAACATGCGCTTGCTTCCACAATCTATTTTTGAATCTGATTTGAAACAAAACTAAAAGGCTTCATAACCTACCAATGAAACATATGCGTGCTTCCATATATGTGAATTTACAGAAGGATGCTTTCGTAAATGTTCTTATATGTATGTTGGCTTCCTTACATGTGTGCTTCCATTTAGAGTTTCATTGTCAAAGAGTCGGGTTGAAAGACCGTGAGAAATCTCTCTGGGTAAGAGATTGTATGTTGTGGAGTGGTTGGAAGATCCGGAATCAAACTCTCTAAGTTGATCCATTTCCATGAAGACATTTGAAGAATGGTAACATAGGGTGCCTCATAAGGCACTATCCTAATATGTGGACTATTCAAGAACGTAGAAAATTAAAGTATAAAAAATACAAGAATAACTCAGGAAGATGAAATTACCCCTTCCATAATAATGGGATCTTAATATAAGATGAGCATGCAATAAATTTGAAACTAGATCTACCATTGGAGAAATTTGATATATGTTAATGTTACATGACTATTTTTAAAGGGTCCATGCTTTATGGAAAAAGTAAGAATATTAATGAAAGATTAAAAACCTGAACACACGTCATTTCAATTAATTGGTGGTAGTGGTCATCAATATAAATACTACTAATTCATTGTAGTTGTTATCTATTCATATTTTTTAGTTGTTATCCACAGGTCATAGTTCCAGAGGGCATAATTCGAATGGTCATAGTTCCAAAGGGTGTAGTTCCAGAGGGTGTACTTCTAGAGGTCATAGTTCTAGAGGTGTAGTTCCAAAGGGTGTAGTTTCACAGGTCATAGTTACAAAGGACGTAGTTCCATAGGGCATAGTTCCAAAGGTCATAGTTCCGGAGGGCGTAGTTCCACAGGTCATAGTTCCACAACTCACAATTTCAGAAGTCATAGTTCCAGAGGGAATAGTTCTAGAGGTCATAGTTCCAAAGGGCGTAGTTCCATAGGGCATAGTTCCATAGGTCATAGTTCCAGAGGCGTAGTTCCAGAGGGCGTAGTTCCACAAGTCATAGTTCCAAAGGGTGTAGCTCTAGAGAGCGTAGTTCTAGAGGTCATAGTTCTAGAGGGAGTAGTTCCACAGGTCACAGTTCCACAGGGCGTAGTTCCACATGGCGTAGTTCCAGAGGACATAGTTCCAGAGGCATAGTTCCATAGGTCATATTTCCAAAGGGTGTAGTTCTAGAAGGTGTAGTTCCAGAGGTCATAGTTCATCATAGAGCGTAGTTGCAGAATATTTAAAGCCCTAAAAAAATAGCAAGGTTGTCCAAGATTTTCTAGTTTTTTAGGGCTTTAAATATTCTGCAAGGTTGTACCAAAGAAACATAGTAAGATAGGTGAGAAGATTTGTAAGGACCACAGGAAGTCCACATGCTGCAATCTTAGACTTAACTTAAAAAAAAAAATTCACTTTTCGCTTTCTTGCACACAAAGCCACTCATCACACACATAATTTCTATTAGAATAGTGGAGGTCGAAGTAGGATTTCTTCAAAAGAATTATGAAATATCTGACTAATTCTTTGAAAATTATACACACCAATTTAATTCAAGCGAGGTTGGTCTATGACCCTAATATCTCATCCCACCACATCTAAAAAAATTCTAAAAACGCACTAAAATTTCCTCCACGCGAGGTGCCAAAAGAAATTTTTTAGTCTAGGTAGGATCTCGGGGGTAGGCGTCCAAATAACCCCCTGTTATCAGGTTCCCACATTTTGAAACAATAGAAGTTGAGAATAGGGATCTTTGAAATCCTCCAAGTCAAGTGTTCCTATACCATAAGGCAGGGAGATACCTGTGAAGGGTCGAAGACCGAGGTCCGAGTTTTCTACGCATCCCTCCTTGAGCCACCCAACTCTTGTGAGGGAATCCAGCCCATGACCCATTTCTTAGGCCAAAAATCTAAATGTCGCTCTTTGACCGAGATACTTAGTGACCAAACATAGGATATCTACCCAGGTGGCGGTTTCGGGTTTCAATCGCACCTTGATCAGATTTTGTGTGGCTATTGGGAAATATCTCCAGCTCTTTTGGGACATGCACCCTCTACCCCTCATTATAACTGATTACTTCAACCTTCACTAGTTCCTCTTTTGGTGGATTCAAACCCCACTATTGAGTGCTATTAGAAGGCTCAGTGCTAAATTGAGAGGAAGGATGATAGGTCTTGTAGGACACAAGCATTTGTTTTTATTGTTCCCCCACACAGACAAAATACACCTACCCACATGCTTATTTATTTACAGTTGATTTATGTATGAAATTCATTTAATTACATGCAAATGTGAGTTATACTATTTTGTGAAGGTCAAAAGATCTTGTTCATTTATTTCTCTCTTGTCACCATTTTCACACATTCACTTTGCTAGTCGAAACCATAGGGGAACCACAAAATCCCTGTCGTTCTAGACGCTTGCAGAATCTCCCTCCTGTTCTAGGAGGAGTTCCTAGTCTTGCCAACTCATCGACTCAACCATTTCACACCCCAGTGAGTGCCACTGTGTTGGGATTAGTTTTACTTGGTTCCACTTTGCTTGGGTCAAATACCTAAGGTCATCCATCTATTATTTCTCCTTCACAAGGAGGTGAAGGTCAAACTTCTTCTCAAGGGAGCAATACAAGCCCACCAAATCCCTCTCAAGGGACAAGTCCATTACCTACACACACAATGGTTGGAACAAATCCTCCACCAAATCTCCCTATGCCATACTTGAAATCCCTCAACATTCCTGATTTAACCAAACTCACAAATGATCCCATTTTGCATGATGCCACTTGGCCCAATATGCCTACAAAACTACCGTAAGATATTCCGAAGTTTGAAGGAAAACCAGGGGAAGATCCTGCCAACTATGTTGTGACCTTCCACTTATGGTGCTCTTCAAACAACATCATGGATGATTCCATCCGCTTAAGTCTATTTCAAAGAAATTTCACTTGTTCATCAACCAAATGGTATGTGGATGAAAAATCAGGGTCCCATGCGACTTTTGAATCATTTGCCAAGGCCCTTTTGTCCTTTTTTCAATTACTAGTTCGTCATGATATTGGCTTGGAACTTCTCTTCAAGTTCAAACAAACCACTGCTTTCCATATAGTCGACCACATCCATGAATGGCGTCGATGAAGTAGTTTGTGTAAAGCAGAAATCACTAAAGAACAACGTCTTGATTGGTTTCTTAAATCACTTGTCTCTGTGATTGCAAATAATGTAGTGTCCACTTTTCCTCAATAAGAAGAGGAAGCCATTAACAAGGCCCAACAATTTGACCTCATATATGCTCAATCAAGTTACTTGTACACAGTATTGTCTGACGCACCCAGGCAGATGGGTTGATTGGTTCTATGACACATCTCAACCCTTACGACCACCCATCACCCGCTTATGGTGCAAATCAATATCCACAGCCCTATGGAGGGACATATTATTTCCCTCCTCCCACTCACCAACAATCATATCATGTTTCTCCCTCTCAGTCATTGGGGGCACCCCCAGCGATACCCAAGATGCATCAGGTCTCTCATCCCAGTACGGGTCCACCTCCAACCCCCACATATAACCCCAATAGTAGTGGAAGTACTTAAACTTCCTATACGCCATATGGATTGCCTCCATAAAAAAATCCATATTTTCCATTCCATGGCCTCCCCAGCAGATTTCTCTTCCACCGGGACAACCACATGCCAACGCTGATTTTTTTCAACCCTCTCGCATTCAACAGGTTCATAATTTTGAACAATTGAACATGAAAAATATGGCTCATCAGCCAAATAATTCAAAAACGAAAGGAAAAAACTGAAACAATAATGACCCGAGACCAGGAGGAAATAAGCCCCAACAAAATCATCTGGCTAGGGGCAACCAAAATCAAGGAAACCAAAACCCCCAAGGGGGCCAATAATAACAATAAAAAACGACAAGGGAAGAACAATAATCTCAGAACTAACTTCTCTTGTGCTCTATGTGGTGAGTATGGACATTATACTCACCACTTCCCCCAAATTTTTGATTTCAAACAAATGAAAGAATACATGAACATGCAACACTCTCCAATGTCGACTGCCCCTCAGCAAGCCCCACAACATTATTTGCAACCACCACCCCCGACCATTTTGCAAAACCCTATTCCACATAAAGGTGTGATGAATACCCAACAAGAGATAAACTCAGCCCCACCACAAATGGGGCAATATCAAAACCTAGGTCCCAATCAACCTAGAAATTTGGTCGATCGTAATATCCTCCTTACAAGAGAAGAAGAGATCCTTCTGCAAACACGCAGTTGTCAATACGACCTGCCTCCTGACTCTACCCAAACCACCTGAGAAGAAGCTACTGCTACAGCTGGAAAACCATTGATGATTCCCCGCCCTAACACTAAACCAAACCCTCGTATACCCCGCATGCCTTTATGACGGAATGTACATAACCCTTATGCTAGGGTAACACATAACTACAGTTTGGTCGATGGCTTAACACAGTCTCTCACAACCATGTCTCTGTTGGAGGTATTCCAAACCTGTCCATCATAGTGCAAATCCTTGCTTTCCGCCTTGGGGGCAGTCGACCCAGCTGATACTCGACTCATCACCTTTGATATACATAGCAGAGAACCACACCTCCCTGCCCTGGTAGCTTTTCATATATAAGTTAAGATCTGGAACATCACAGTTCATCAATGCATCATCGATGAAGGAACATCCACATGCATCATGTCCAAAGTAGTATGGAAAAAACTTGGCTCACCTGAGATAGTCCCATCTAACATCACTCTGAGAGCTTATGATGGTTGAGCATCATCCCCTGAAGGACTCTTCCAAAATTTCCCTATAGAACTTCGTGGAAAAACCATCTTGATTGACATTGAAGTTATCGACACCCCACTTGATTACAATATCTTGTTCGGATGTAGCTACATGTATGCTATGAAGGTGATAGCCTCTTCTGTGTTTCGTACGATGATGTTCCCCCACAATGGGAAAATCACCACCATCGACCAAATTACACATTACGAGCCTAATCATTACGCCAACATCGATAAAATCCTCCCCCTTGTCCGCACTAGCTTGGATACTTTTTTGGTCATCGACATGGGTCCTGGAATATTCAAGGACCCATCCTTGTTAGGGACCTATCATGGGGAACCACCTCTCCTAAAAACTTCTCTTTCAACACAAGTGTGTGTATTTTCTTCTAACATAACATATATTGAAGACAATACTGCTCTCACAGATGCCCCTCCCCACATGAAAGTTCCACCAGTCGGAGAACCACTATGATCTGGATTATTTTCGGCACGAAATGAGAGCGGAGATATAATAAAGAAATGCACAAAGATATTGCAAATATTCAATAATATAATAGAAATGTATCAGATATGCAACCCTAAATACAAATATACAGTACTACATGATTTCTAATAATGAAATAAATGTACAGAGACTGTAAAAATACAGAGTGAAAGACTTGCTAGAATGGTGGCAGCTTATCTCTGAGAAGAGATGTGACAGCTACTCGCATTCGCAAGAAGATGATTACAATGAGGCTCTGAAGGCCTTTTTACAATAAACAAGAATGCCAAAAGTCCTATACATCCAAAACCCTAACCCGAGGAGATGAAGCACTAAAAGTCATGTGGGCCTCATTTGGGTAAGTTAGTACGTCATACGATCTTTGTTTTAGGCGTATGATAGCTCGTTGGAAATGTATCGTTGAGGATATTCATTTTGGGGGCTCAATAATGCCTTAGTCTATCATTAAGAACCTCGATCTCAAAAAACCTTCATTTGGGCCCTCAAAATGGCCCCGGAAGTTAAAAACTGCTAAAAATAGTAAATTTCCAAATTTGCCAGAAAACTTTGAGCCAGTCGGAAAAGGTGGGTGGCCATCGATATCCACTTGGATCACACTACCTAAATACTTCGCTGAGAACACCACCGCACCACTTATCTCTAATTTCGCCCCTCCTTTAGGGGCAAATACCCATATGGGAGACAGTTCTCCAAGCCATTACCCAAATCCCCTTTTTCTACCCCCCACCTGGAGTCCAAGCATTCCAGGTAGCTACTACTCTCACCCTTCCAAACATGGTTCTTGCCATCCCTGTCTGATATATTCATCCACCCGCTATGGTTCCTACACCATCTCTCCCTCCTTATACAGAGGGTCTACCGATGTAGATCCCAGTACAGGCTCCTGCCACACCACCCCCACCCCCAAATGGAGGCAACACCACCACCACTGGGTGCAGATGAAAGAAGAACGATCCCATAGCTCTTCTCCCTTCCCGAGTTCAACCTCCTTGCGCACTATGCGAAACAGGACACCCCACTAATAGATGTCCTACTCTTCTTGAATTGCGCAATCTTATCCATCTCCCTAAAGAAACCCCATTGCTTACCAGTCCACCTAGTACTTCAGCTGCTACTACAGAGTCCCCAACCACAAGCAAAAAAGGGTTACGAACCAATTTCTCTTGTGCCATATGCTCAGAATACGACTATTACACTCATCATTTCCCAGCTCTACCTCAATTCCACCAAACATTAGTTCTAGTACAACACACATCTCTTCCTGAGCCCCCTCAGACTCTCCCTACTGCTGCTCACATTACTGACATTCGTTATATTTAGTCGTTAGTCTCCGCACGAACGAGATACCATCCACAGTGTCATGAGATTTGGTTTATGTCAAGCTACTGAGAATACAGAAGTGCATACCGAGAATGACTAATTTTGATGTCATAATATCTGTGTAGATAAAAGCCACCTCGCCATGATGAAAAATGGGACGAAACAACCTCGCTATGATGAAAAACAGGATGAATTGAACACAATGGTGACATTTAAAAAGTTTCATAAAAAGAAAATATGATATTCAAAATAATTTTCATAATCTTAATCTAAACTTTCTACGTTTTAACTCTTCTCAACCCGTTGAAAACCCAGAACATGTCTCCCATATTCTAATCTTTTTCGTATTAATCTTCTCGAGTAAATCGAATCTTCCTCTGCTAAAATGGGGTAGAATCCTACGAAGAATCCATAGATTGTTGTCTTTTGTGTGAGGGTAGATTATATTTGGAAGACTCCTACAGAGAATCCATTTTAAATTTTCCAGTTGCAACAGTGCTGTGTATTTTCTTTTGAATTAGATTCAGGACTCTATCAATCTCCCTTTCAAAATATAATTTAAAACACAACAATTATTTACATTTTTTTTTGAAGATTAAAATATAATTTAAAACACAAGATTTATTTACATTTTTTTTTTGAATATTAATTAAAAAGAAAATTTTAAAATGAAACAATCTCTTGGTTACTTAAAATAAACTAAAAATATATATACAATCACATTGTAATAAAGATATTTGACAATATTGAATCCATTTTTACAATGATTTCAACCATTCAAATTCAAATTTGTGGAAAAATTTATACCCAAATTTTAAATGTTAACAAAAATAAAATAAAATCTTAAAACCTTTAACTTATGTGTAACATTATATAAAACTAAGATAAAAACAAACAAACCTTTCATATATTTTAAAAACAATTTTACTTTTACTCACTAATATTAAAACAAAATTACAAATACTACAACTTAAAACAAAATTACAAATGCTCCCCCTTAAAAAATCATATGCAAAATTGCAAATGGTCAAAACTTAGAAGATCATATGAACCCGTAAAAGTTTCAGCGGGTATCATAAAACTGTAAAAGAAATTTCTAATTTGGCCAAAGTTTCTTTCAAAGATCTACTTTGCAGTTGTTTCTTCTTGCTCTCTGCTTTTTTTTCTCCCCTTATGTAAACAAAATAAAAACTGCTATGCTCAACATAGTGGCTAAAGCAATGACTAAAATTTTCTTCCGAACCGAGATTATAACATCGTAAACCCTTCTCTAGTATTCACAATAAAAAAATTGTTGATGAGATAGGTTAGTAGTGTGTTGTACGTGCCATGACATGAAAATGCAAACCTGCAAGCACAGAAGAGAGAAAATATAATAAATGCAAATGTGTGATCTCCGAAGGAAGTAACTACGCAAAGCTGCTCAGAAGAAAACATAACCGAAAATAATTTAAATAAATAAAACAAACAATACCTGAAAATACATTGTACTGCATATGAAGATATATAGTTTGACCTCAATAATTAAGCTTAAAAAAAACTCTTGGTAGCTTCTGGGCATCTTGAGTACAGAGAAACTGTCGTTCCTTCCATCCATACAAATCTTCATCTCTAGGCATTCTCGAAGGTCATGGAGACTGATGTATTTCTTCTTGGCTACCATGGGTGAGATCAATATTTAGCAGCATGTGAGGGATTGTGTATCCACACATATGGCTCACAACACCCATCGTAGAAGAAGCCGCTCTCCCCCTTGGTAAAATAGCTTCTATATATCTTGTTGGGCCTTACTGTCTTTCTGCAACTGTGTTTCAGTTTCAAACTCTGCTCGCCAACCCATATAGCAGGCACATGAGGGAAACCATCTACTCACCCAATAGTAGGCACACATGGAGGGAAATTCAAATTTCAAATTTGAAGTTCGATGGGATGAGTCGCATCTCGAGACTCTAAGATCGTGGTGTTAATGTTTATGCCATTATTATAGTTCTTTGCATTTAATAGATAAGAGCATCATAAGAACAAGATCACTGAGAAATACACATTCAAAAGAGACACAGTATTTATCCTGGGAAACCCTCTAGGGGAAGAAAACCCAGCAAAAACATCCTTATCATAAATAGCTTATACAATGTTTAAGAGATAACTCAAACCAATACAAATAGTCCTCCCCAAGAGATGCACAACTCTTCTTCTCCTCTCTCCAACGGGTAATTGCAGCTTGCCTCATAAGATAATGAGCAAGTGAGTTGTGTGTAAGAAGTGAGGCGCTAGTCTCCTATATATACAAAGATGACACATGTGAAAGGTCACCACTGGCAAGGCCGACCTCTCACTCTGGGTGGGTAAACCAACC
Organism: Picea mariana; assembly: GCA_032191745.1. Lineage (NCBI taxonomy): Eukaryota > Viridiplantae > Streptophyta > Pinopsida > Pinales > Pinaceae > Picea > Picea mariana. Next base: position 3,183 of record JASDQU010309837.1, on the reverse strand, counting down.
TTTAATTAATTCTGGGTCTTCCATAATAACTGTTGGGGCCGACTTCTTATTCTTCTCTTTATAATTGTCCGATGACCAATCCGTAAAAGGGGATTTGGTCCTTATACAATTACCGACATGATTAATCCACAATGGGGATTAATCTAATAACAATAATAATAATAATGACATGATTAATCCATAATGGGGATTTAATCCAATGAATAAAATATCAATAATAAGAATGCTCTTCGTAGTTACATTATCTCAACACTCCCCCTTAACAAGAAGGGTATTCTTCATCAGCATCAGGTGAGAGAGGTCTACATCATCAGTGGCATCAGGAGGATAGTATCGTCAATATCATCTTGAAACATTGGCTTGCATATTTACGAGTCATCGAAAGTTTTCTTCATCGGCAACATCATCATTCTCAAAAGAATGCTATCATCATCTGCATCAAATATGTATCAGTAAAAATGATACCTTATCACAGCACTAGGCTGGCACATCATAGTACGACACTGGCTAATTGTCATAACGGTTAAGCTGATAGCTCAATGTCAGTCATATCTTGCTTTACGTCTAACAACTAGGTCAGAAGCAAGGAATATCACCATCTCGCTTTACGTCTAACAACTAGGTCAGAAGCAAGGAATCACAACGTCATTCTTTACGTCTAACAACTAGGTCAGAAGCATGAATCATCTTGCTTTACATCTAACAATGAGGTCAGAAGCAAGGAACACATCAACATCTCGTTTTTACGTCTAACAACGAGGTCAGAAGTGAGGAATCATCTTGCTTTACGTCTAACAACTAGGTCAGAAGCAAGGAATCAACGACATNTAATAGCGAGGTCAGAGGCATAACTCATCTTGCTTTACATCTAACAACGAGGTCAGAAGCAAGGATCACACGACGGCATGCTTTACGTCTAACATCGAGTTCATAAGCACGACTCATCTTGCTTTACATCTAACAGCGAGGTCATAAGAAAGGATCACACGACGTCATGCTTTACGTCTAACAATGAGGTCAGAAGCAAGGATCACACGGTGTCATGCTTTACATCTAATAGTGAGGTCATAAGCATGACTCATCTTGCTTTACGTCTAACAGCGAGGTCAGAAGAAAGGAATATATATACTCCCCCTTTCAGGGAGGGTCCTTTCGGACTATACAAAGCTTATCTCGAAAGTGTTCAAACTTTACACGAGATAGAGGCTTAGTGAACACGTCAACAACTTGTTCATCTGTGCTAATGTACTGGAGCTTCAAGGCTCCTCTCTGTACCATGTCATGGATGAAATGATAGCGGATCTCTATGTGCTTCGACCTGTCGTGGAACACAGGATTGTCTGTCATTTTAATGCAGCTTTCATTGTCACATAGAATCGCGGTTGCTCTCATCTCCAAATCAAATAGGCCTGTCAGCAACTTTCGAAGCCATATAGCTTCGCAGCTAGCAGAACATGCGGCCATGTACTCTGCTTCCGCTATGCTGAGAGAAATACTGGATTGCTTCCTACTCTGCCACGAGATCATGGCTGATCCCAAAGTGAAACAACATCCAAAAGTGTTTTTTCTGTCTGCAACGCTTCCTGCCCAATCTGCATCAGTATAACCACTCAATGTGAAGTCATGATCTCCATCATAGCCAAGACCATAATCCATTGTACCTTTAAGGTACCTCATCACATGTTTTGTAGCCACTAGGTGAACACGTCTGGGCTCTACCAGGAACTGACTCAAGGTGTTCACTGCAAAATAGATGCCTAGTCTGGTATTCGTCAGGTACATCAACGATCCAATAATATGTCTATACAGTGTGGCATCTATCAAATTTGACGAAGTATCGACCAGCAGCTTCAGCTTCGCTTCCATGGGTGTATTCATGGACTTGCATTCTAGCATGTCGAATCTCTTCAATATTTTGACCGTGTACTTCCCTTGGTTAAGAAAGATTCTTTTTGGAGTCTACCATACCTCAAGACCTAAGAAGTAATGCATTAGACCAAGGTCTTTCATTTCAAATTCTGCGGCAAGTCTCTATTTACATTCGATGATGAGATTTTCTTCTCCAGTTAAGAATAAGTCATCCAATACAATAGTAATATTACTGGTTCATTATCGATAATCTTGAAGTAGAGATTTGAGTCTGCTTTACTCTTGGTAAAGCCTAAGCTCGTCAAGAAATTGTTTATACGGCCATACCAAGATCTAGGAGCTTGCTTCAATCCATATAAGGCTTTCTTCAATCGACAGACATGAGACTTCTTGTCTTCAACCTCAAATCCTTGGGGTTGCTTTATATACACTTCCTCTTCGATAACACCATTTAGGAAATCTATTTTCACATCCATCTGGTGCAGCTTCCATTTCATCTTGGAAGCAAGAGCTATAATGGTTCTGATCAAAGTGTATCTGGCCACAGGAGCGAATGTCTCTTCATAGTCAATGCCTTCCTTCTGGGAAAAAGCCACAAGCGACAAATCTTGCTTTATACTTCTCAATACTTCCATCAACAACATGTTTTATTTTGAAGAGCCATCTGTAGGATACCCCATCTTTATTCTTCGATCTGGGAACTATTTCCCATACTTGATTGGTATTCCTCTGTCATGGCATCTGCCCATTCTTTTCTCTGAATGGATTCTTTAGAGCAGATAGGCTCTTCATCTGGTAGATCACATATCAAAGTCGTGTAACTGGAGAATGGCTTTGGTCTTTTCACCTGTCTCGAGGTTCCTTCTAGAACACCATACTTCTCTCCATCTTGAATAAGATCTCTTGCCCAAGCAGGTTTTCTTTTATGGGAGAAGGTCATTTGACAAGGTTCTTGAACTTATACTATATCATGGTCTTCTAGAAGTTCCTTATCAAGGGAAGTTATGACTTCCCTCACTGGTTCTGCAGCTTTGGGAACCTCCTCATTGATTCTGCAAACCTGGGATTTACAGGTTCCTCTTCATATACTTCTTCAAGCTGGCATCTTCTTCATTTCTTAAGTGCTGCTTCTTCATCAATGGTCACGTCCCTGCTGATCTCAATGTGGCGGTGACCTAGTATGTAGATTCTAAAGGCCTTGGAGACCCCACAAATATTCCCTTCTTTCCTGAAGGGTTCCATCTTGTTTCTTTTCTCTTTCGGTATACGAATAAACACTGGACAACCAAATATTTTGAGATGGCTTACCTCTAG
>JASDQU010309836.1:49987-67904 GCA_032191745.1 Picea mariana | reverse complement strand
AGGTAAAGGCTCCTGGGTTTAGGTTCAGAGCTTCCTTAGACAAGTCATCTGCATGCTGGTTTAGTTCTCGATAAATATGGAATATTTTGACCCTTTGGAGACCTCCCAACATTCCTCGAACTTCCTCCATGACTGGTTTAAGCTTAACGCTTCTTAAGTTGGATTTTGAATTTGCCCAGTCTATAATCACCTTGGAGTCTCCCATTAAGGAAAAGTGGGTTATCTTTAGTCATCTTGATTGGTACAAAAGCGACCATAGCAACAAGAGTTCTACTCAAGTATTTGATCCTCTTCCTCCTGCAAATTTTATTTGATAGTAGTGTTATTTTGATAGAAATAATAAAGCTCATGTTCTTGTGATGGGAGGAGAGCCTTGAATGGCCCCATCAAAGAAGCCCCATAACCAATTTTATTCCAGAGGGGGCATCAAAGGATACCTCACCTTTCCCGTATTGACCTCTTTCTTGTGCTCATTCAACCAACACATGATTACTTGGGATGTCATCTCTGAGGGAACATAGTTATCTCTGAAGATAGCATGGCTCCTCACCCACCAGATACATGTGATGAAAGGATGGGGGAAGGATGCATATCCCTTTACTTCTCTTGAATCTTCCCAATTGACGAAAGTGGATTTCACATCCAGGGTGAACCACACTGCCACCATCTTTAAATCAGTTGATATTGTATTCCATACCGCACCTGCATAAGAGAAAGTGAGGAAATTGTGAGATACCGATTCTGCTTCAATTTTTCATAAGGGGCATTGATTGGGGCCTATCCATCCCCTTTTGAGCTAGTTATCCCACGTTAAAATCTTATTGTTAATAAAGATCCCTAGAATAATTTTGGCTTTCGAAGAGAAAGGGGATTTCCACTAGGATTGTCTTTTGACAGTTGCTCGGTCTTCGTAATAGACTAGATATCCTAGATTTTCCATGAATTCTCTTGTGGATTAGTTTTTGGACTAGGAAAGGATGTACTCTACTCCTTCCTTTAGACGTATGAAGTTACGCCTAAGCAGGTTAACATAGTGGTTTGATTCCTCACCTATGTTAGAGGATATGTCTAAGTCACTTGTTGTTTTCCAATCCCCTTCTCCCCTTTCTCTGGAGATTGGTTGATATGTGTTTGCTAGAGTCACATATTTTTTGTTTTTAAGGATTCGATCAGCTCATCTGACAGAAGGAAGGGTTCCTCTGCTCCCACCCAAGGGTATTTCCTGATACAAATGCTTTGACCATTTGCTATTTTCCATGCAATACAGTCTCCTATCATAGGGTAGGAAGAGACAAGAGCCTTCCAAACTATTGAGGAATTCTTGGATGATTTGATTGGGGATCTTAACCAATCCACTAAATTGAAGTCACTGAGATATTTTGATTTCATTTTTCTTCCCCAAAGAGATGAAATGGAGAACAATCTCCACTGGTTCTTTGCTGCCAAGGCCTGTGAAAAAACCAAGGCATTTTTTAACCCCCATCCACCTAATTCCTTAGGGTCAGCCACTTTAGTCCATTTCACTAGAGGAATTCCTTCCTTGTCCAAAGAAACTAGAACACTCTCTTCCTTATTTTATTAAGAATTCCTTTAGGCACTAGGGCAATCGAGGTACAATAAATTGGGATGCTTTGGATGATCGATTGAAGCAGAACTAACCTTCCTCCTCTTGATAGAAAATGAGTCGTCCAAACGACTATCCAATCCTTAAAAGCGTAGGAGTCAGGTTTGAGGCATAAACCAAGGTATTTTAATCCTTATTGGATAGGATTTGATTAAAAGGGAAACAAATATTTGAGGATTCCCAATCTATCCTGACTAATTCGATTGAATAGAAGAAAAAATTTCACATTGTTGATTTCCATACCTATAGATTTTCTGAAAATATCTAGCACCTTTTTAAGAGAATTCATGTCTCTCTCTGAACCATATCCTAACAGGAATACAGATCCATGAAATACAGATGGGATATCACTTATGTTCTTGATACTCTGACTCCTGCTAGTACCTCATTTAATTTTTCTCTATCCAAAAGCCTGCTCAAGCCTTCAATAGTGATGAGGAATATGAAGGGGGACAAAGGACATCCTTTCCAGAGACCTCTAGAGCTTCTAAAGAAAGCTAAGGGATATTCATTGATAAGAAATGTGAAGGAAGCATACTGGATGCAATCTAACTAGGGCTAACTGCGAAGGAATTTGTCACTCGGTGATCCAGACCCATCTGAACTAATCTTATGAAGTTCCAGCTTGCTCTATCATATGCCTTTGAGAGGTTGACTTTCAGAGTGAAGGAGGATATTTTATCTTTGACCATCAAATGAAGAGCTTCTTGGGCCATAGCTACCACATCATCAATCTGTCTTTTATAGAGAAAGCCAAGTTGTTCTTCTAATATGATTTCACATAGAATGGGCCTTAACCTATTTGCGATGATTTTGGAAATGAGCTTGTAAATGACATTGCAATATGAAATTGTCCTAAATTCCTCAAAGATTTTTTCCTCCTATTTTTTAGGTATGAGGGTAATAAAGGTGGAGTTTAGCTGAACTAGAACTTTACCCAATTTTCGGGACTCTTTTATGTCTTTGAGTAGGTCATTCTTGATCGGTTCATAAAAAAATTCAAAAACTTCGACGAATAGTCCATCTAGTCCTAGGATATTACCTTTGTTCATGGGGAACATGGTGATCCTAACCTCTTCTTCAGTGACCTCTACTCACGAAAAGAAGTTCATTTTATCTGTTATCGCTTGTGGGAGAAGCCCCACTATCTTGAGTATTTCCTCACCGGGGCACCTGAGAGGTTCCTGGAAGAGTTGTTGAAAGTGGCTCACCCCTTCCTCGCCTTTCTGATCGAAAGAGGTTAGAATTTCCCCTTTCTTTCTCTTTATCTCCTAGATTGTATTAATGTTCTTGTGATACTTAGTGAAATTATGAAAAAACTTTGTGTTGTTCTCACCCTATTTTATCCACAGTGCTCGACTCTTTAGTCTCCATTCCACTTCTTCTTGAGCCAGGATCCTCCCTTTGGATTCTTCTAGGAATTTTATCTTTCATATTATTTTCGAGGAGGGGAAATATTCCTTACTTAGAAGTCATTCCAATTGTTCTTCTACTTCTATAATCTTGGCTTGTTATCATTTTCGAAAGGCATAACTCCACTTTTTTGACACTCGTTTGACCTCCTTTAGATTGTTAGCTAGTTGTTGCATGTAACACTCCTTGTTGTCAGAGGACAAGGGCCTCCACGTCTTTGAAATTAGGTCCCTATAATCGTCTTCCATCAGCCACATGGGGAAGAAATTGAAAGGGGTCGGGGGATTTTGTTCTTCTGAAGACATTTGCAACATGATATGCTAATGGTTTGAGGCCCTACTCGTGACCACCGATGACCTAAGGATGACCGAGATTTCCTTAATGGATTATGAGACAAGAAAATGATCAAGTATTTTTTCCAAGCCTTGTTATCCTCATCTTTTATTCTTCCAGGCTGGGATTAGCTTAATGGGTTCAACTCCAACAAGATGACGTGATTCAAAGAGATGTTGGAAAAATATATTGGAGCTATCTGGGTGAGAGAGGGAGACCTAGATTTCTCTATGAGAAAGTATAAGGTTTAGGTCTCCTTCAAGAATTAGCAGTGGACCTCCCCGAATCACATTGCAGAGAAGTTATTCCCATATTTGCTTCCTACCAGTAAAATGGGCATATAAATTCACAACTCTATAACAAGTACGCAACTCCTTTTAAATTACGTCCACACTTATTGTTGAATTCCAACTTGGGGAAGAAACATCCTGAAAAGAAGGGCTCCAGGATGAAATAAGGCCTTCGGAATGACCTATCGTGTCTAGGGTGCTAAAGGACCATCCAGGTAGCCACAAAGCTAAGGATTCCTTTTCTCTCTCTCTTGGTACCATATTTTCTTATGGCATGATTATGTTTGGGGAGAGGGTGTGAAACAACCTCTTTAGGGCCAGTGTTTTGGGGGTGGACCCTATCCCCCTAATATTAAGAGATACAAATTTCATTAGGGAACCCTTCAACAAGCATTTTCTCTAAGGTACCTGTTGACACTTGAATATGTTAGGACCAAAACGGAAACCTCACGAGGATGTAAATCCCCCTGTGTTTTTATAGAGGTTGTACTCCTCTTTACTTTAATATTTTCTTGGGACTTTAGGTCTTCAAAATATGGGACTTTGCAGAAGTCCGTCGTGGTAATCAACGAAATATAAAGATTCCAAGAAAAATAAAAAGGAAAATGTTTTCTTTTATTTTTAAAGAAAGTTCTTGAGAAATGACCAGGAACCACACATTTCATACATTTAAAGTAGATAAATGAAATTTCCTCACATTCATCATAGTTAAACTAAAAATTTATGATCACCTAAAAAAAAAAGATGATCCACACACATAAGAGAACTTTAACATAGTGGACACATGGGAAAATAAAATAAAGATGATGATAGATCAATCTCAAATACTTTGTACTAAAAAATCAGAGTTACAAATAACAGTGAAAACTGATCATGAAATAGCTGAAGCTCTCTTGAAATTTCTAAAAAATATATATTCTATTACATATTCTTTGAAATTTAAAATGCGTTTGTCCTAAGGACTGGGATTGGGGCTCCCGCGGACCATAAAACAAATATACAAAAGAATTAATCTTGTAGAAGGAGGATGGTGGGCAGTAAAAGAACATCAAGACCTGGAAAGAAGAAAAAGAGAAGTTACCAGACTTTGGTTAAACCTTTCTAGTAAAAGAAGCAGAGTAACTGGATGAAGGAACCGATAAAGAAAGAAAGTTTTGATCATCATAAACTTACTATGATGTTCTCTCATATCTTCACTTGCTTGCTGGTGTCCTTTTATTTTCTTCACTAACGGTTACAAGAACCGTCTCAACTGTTTCTTGCCCCTCATTGGTCATTTTGTTGATTGCTTTCTTGAACCATTCTTCAATATAATTTTTCATTGGTGCCACGTTTATCTCATGACGGATTTTGATGTTGAATAGTTTGCCCTCCAAGTCTCCCAAATCAAGGGAAATACCATGTACCTTTTCCTCAATATCTTGGTTGTTCACAGAGTAGTCCACTAGCCAATTGTCTATGTCATTTTCATCATATTCAAGTATATCATAAAACTTTTCAACTGATACCCCTTTAAATATCTCAACCTATTCGACAAATTGTTGATTTGTTAGGAACATTGAGTTGAGAATTAGTTTGGGGTATTGAACTTCATTAGTATCTTTGGCTAGGTCTATCTCCGTGAGCCTCTTGAATAGTTCTTCCCTCTTTGATATAGCTTGGCTACATGCTTGAACAATATTATTTAAATTTTTAATATTTTCTTTCTAGCACGCATTCAATTGTTTTATCTGACTTGGGGAGGGCACATACTCCTCTCTTATCCTTAGTTCCATCATGTTAGAGACATTGTTTCTAAAGGGTAATACAACATCAATGTAAAAACCTTCTTCATTTTTTAGGTCAGCTTGCAAATACTCATGGAAGACATGCACCCTCGAGCCAAAAGAAACAATGATTTTCTAAACATCCCATGCTTATGTGATCAATGCCATTCTCTTTTTAATATTTCTTTCTAGATGGATCCTGACTGATGGAAGTAGGCTTGACTATCCTTTCAATTTAACAATGGGTGTGGTGGGTTTGACCATTGACAAAGGACTGGAAATAAGTGGAAGAGGCATTAAGGCGTCTTACAGTTCCTTGATCCTTTCTTTCAACTTCGTGTTTTCTGCTTCTAGACCACCAATGGAGTCATCCAGAGCATCCACAGTTTCTCTGTGAATTTTAGAAATCTAGGAAGGCCACATATCTTTTAGGTCAACCTTTGAATGATATTTCCCTTTCTTATTCTTCATATCACCTTTTTCAATAATCAATTTCTTAGATTCCCTGTCGAAGACAATGCTCTCGAAAGCAAATGTCTCTTCTTCATTGAATGTATCATTCTCAATGATCTCTAATGATGAATTTTGGTGGGCCATATTTCCTGTCTGATCAATGGTGGGAAACATTTTCTCGATATCCGCCTCGAGCTCCATGTATTCAAGAGAGAAGTTGTTGATGTCATTTTTTCTATGCAATGATAGTTTTCTTCTTGCACAACGTTCTTCCTCTTCTTTCTCAGAGGGAGCTTGTGTGAGCTCTCGATTTTACCGGAGGGGGAATTCTTTTCTCCTTAGCCACTGGAACTACTGTTGGTAAATTTCCTAGTTGGGTAGGCTGCTGGATCATTGCTCTGATATGTGGTGGTTTTATGAGTAACAACTGGATATTGGACGCTGTGAAGCTCATTAGTACTAAGTATTATTTCCAGGTTTCCAACATTGTGTGTCAGAGCGCCTAAGTTGTTGTCTTCTTCTTCACTCAAAATAGTATGGATGAATGAATTGCTGAATCCTATTGTCAACATATGCTCCACGAATATTTTTTTAGGGTCAAACCCCTTTATCCTTTCAACAGACTCCATATTTTTATTGTGGAAGTGATTCAAAAATTCATCAATTTTGTTTATATTCCTAAATATGAAGTCTCTAATTTTCCAAGGCAAGGGTATGAATTGATTTTTCCGTTTCTCGTGGAAAAAGTGAAACTACAAATTATATTGCCTTGCCACTTCCATAATAAACATTTTATTAGATACATGGTATGGAAGAAAAGAGGGATTTTCCTTGGAACAAAAGATCCTGATAACACTTTGATTTTCCATCTTCTCTAACGTCCCTTTTTTCTCTAAGAATTTATTTTCTTGGTTTGATATCCTGGGGGTATTTTTACCAAACAACAGTCCTTTGAAAACTGAAACAAAATCATTGTAAACTTCGTAAAAATGTAGGGAAGTTTTGTGTCTCCATAATGCTTGATACTGAAAGGTAACTAGATCAACCTCATAGTTCACCCTCTTACAAATAGACAATTTTGGAAATTGATAGCAATATAAGAATCCATAAAAAAAATCTCGTCTCTTTTATACTTTGACAATTGGGAGGAGATTTTAATGGAAATCGGTTTTCCCCATTCAAAGATAGCTTGCTATTTAACTGTAAAATATAAAATGTAAAGAATCATGCGGGAAATGGTGTCGGTGTTTTCTTGGCCTATCATCCCGATAAAAAGCCAAGCGATTTCCCGAAAGGGTTTTTAAATGAGTTGACCTGAATCCTGGTAATGTCTTCTAGGATAGTCGCAAGATTCTCCAAGAACTCAGGAAAGAGGTCCATGCCATTGTCATGTCTTTTCAGTAAATCCATGCAATCCTCTCCTTTGAAAGTAAGTGTCGACTCAGAGAGCTTCAACATCTTACAAAACACTTGCGATGAAAGAGAGATGGGGGAATGGTCTTGAAGTTGAATAATCCACTGACTCGATACATATTTTTCAACGCACCATGCAACCTGTTCTTTGCATTCGAATACCTCAGGGACACACCCTAAGCGACAAATTTTAGATGTCCATGTCACTTCTTTTTGAGTAGTAGGAGATGAATAGTAAGAATACGCTCTGGAGCACTGGAAGTTCTGGTATTCACACCCAAAAATATTCAAAGTATCACCACAAAACTGTTGTCGAGCTGATGCTACTGTCATAGGTTGATGAGAGTGTTCTTTTAACTAGATAATAATTGAAATGAATCCTTTGAGAGAGATAACAATAACATAACCTTTGGCAAATCGTGTTTAATGCAATTTAATGGAAAATATCCTCGAGCCCTTCGCTTGTTAATGGCAATTTTTATGGAACCTGCATGATCAGTTATTAGCATTAAACCATACTAATTGCGTATTGGGAAAAACACAAAGATGGTGGATATGGACGTGAGAAATTTGAATTTGGGAACTTTTGTGAACCCGCCAACTCAGGAACTTGTGAACCTGCAGTTACGAACGATCAAAAATATGCTAAGTGTTGCATAACGGTTGGTCAGACTTGGACATAGGAGAAATGATATACTTAGGAGTTCAGTACCCATGAAAATTATGATAGTCATAATGTATATCATGGGTCTTTGGGTGCAAAATGGATATCGCAGAACTTAGAATATGAAAGCTTGAACCCGTGAACCCGTGGTTGTCAAAATGGTTAAGTGCATTATAACAAGGTGGTTGGTCGGACTCATGATATGGGAACATGGATGGATTTGAAGACCCGCAAGTCTACAAACCCACTGATTTTTGAAATGTGACTAAGTATGGTCACTAGAAAGGGAAAAGAGAAGGGAGAAAAGAAGAGGGGAATGAGGGTAGGCATAGAGGAGGGAAAAGAAATGGAAAAAAGGAAGTTGGGAAAATAGAAAGGGGAGGGAAATTTCAGGAGCGAGAATTGAACTCAACAAGCCCGAGAGATGGTTTGTTTTTTCCCGCTATGGATTTCGGAGGAGGCATGAATTTGAGATTTTTTTATCCGAGAGGGGTGGCCTTTTTGAGAGGGATGGGGGGATCATGGCTTGAGCCCCCTGTGGGGAGAGGGGCTCATTTTCTATCTTTTTGTTCCTCAGAATACGACATAGTTTGGAAAATCGATCTGTTTCTGAGAACTTACTTCTCTCGGACTTTAGAGAGTCCTTGCATGAGGAGCCGACATGGGACAGGACGATTGAGGGTCTTGGGGGCTGGTTATAAGTTTTCAACCCCATCGAGGGCTGTTCGTCGACCTTGCTTATGTGAATATATGACCTTAAATAAGGGGACATGTCTGGGCTCAAAAACAAAAGGACTTCATTAAGATGAAAAGAGGGAGGAGCATCATTAGAATTACCAGAATTCGAGGTCATATTAACCGATGTTCACAACACTTGACCTTTTATCAGGGTTCTCCCATCTCGATTCACATATAGTCGTATATTTTCCAGAGAGAACTTCTCCACTGATTATTCTACCCCCCCCGTACATCCTCCACTTTCCCCACTATCTCACCAACTAACTCTATTGATGGTGACAGTTGAGATGGATCATTCAATTGGCCACTAGTATTATTCATGCTGGCAAGGAATTCCACCGAGGGAACTTAATCCTTTATTCTACATATTCTCCTTGCTTTTCCTTCCTTGCTCCTCGAACATTTTTAATTTAGATGTCCAACCTTGTGGAATTTGAAGCATCTGAAGAGGATTCTCCAGTAGTCTAACTTTTGCACCCACGTTATACCACCTTTTTCCTAGGTAATCTATGCCAGCCAACCCTCCCTGGTGTCCACTTTGACCTGCACCCATGACCATGTTCTGTCAGCTTTTTTGTCCCAAGATTTTTCCAATCCCGAGAAATTACCTATCTTATATCCTATGGCCTTCAGTGTTGCTTCTTTCCAAAATTCTAAAGGGAGTCCTCAGAGAATCACCCATACTTTCTTCTTATGAATACCCTCTCTCTCTGTGTCGAAATTGACATTCCATCTTTGAAAAACCAAACCAACAATACCCACGACAACTTCTACTCCAATAAAACCTTTGTGTCAGATTCTGTATTCATGATGAAGCAGAACCACTCTCTTTCCAGGAGGTGGAAGGACGAACATTAGCTCAAAATTGGTTCCCAGTTATTTCTAATTCAATGCTTGGTAGTGAAAATTGAGGGGAGATTCCCGCAAAACCTGTCTACAATTGCATTCTGAAGGTAATAAGGGACATTGTTTAAGGCTATCCCCTCCCCGATAACAAACTTAACCTCTATATTTTTACGACGAATTCCTTTAAACTTGTTGCGGATGGCGGTCTTAGAGGGGGGAGGAACTCCCATAAGACCATCTCCTTGATTAGACTACTCACCGCCATTGGAAAGTTCTGAGCTAGAGAGAGGTACGTTCAAGAGACTATTTGCATGGGAGGCACTCAGGTTCCTCTCAATTTCATCATATTCCTCTTGGCTGTGAAATATATGTTTTACAGATGGGTTGATATCATAGTCCACTTCTACCAAATCCATTATGTCATGTTTAGATTACACATGAAAATAAAATCTAAAGGGAAAATATGCTAGAGTTGAAACCTGAAACCCGAAAAAGAATCCTCTACATAGATCTCCTCCTGAAATGAAAGATAAAAAAAGACCCTTTCCATAAATAGAGTCGTAGGAAAAACCGAGCACAGAGGCATAAAATTCTCCCCGACTATGAAACACACACTCTAGGAGAACCAGAAAAAGAAAAATCATGAACCCAAAAATGATTGTCTCCATGCCTCGATTTGAGTCTGGCACTTTCAGGACCATGAGAAATTTTGTCTCATTTTCCATGCCTACACCTACAATAAATTCATGGGAAAATGTCTCATTTTCCATGCCTCGTTCATACGATTGTGCACCCGTGGTATGCCCCCATACACTGGCGAAAAACAAATTTTAAATAATAATTGAGGTGGATTAAACAATGGGGGCGTTATCCCATATGGTTGGCAAAGTTAATGTTAAGGCGTTTGTTTGTTGGGGAGGTCTCAGGGTTGAACCCGCTGACCTCCCATTTTCGGCACTATGCTGTAATGGTAGATGTAACCCCTACTAACTTTGGAGTATGGTTTGATATGACAGATCTAACCAGATCTAGCGGCAAACTGCCCAATCTTTTGGTGGATTGTGTTATATATTTGGTGAACTGGGGGGTTGGAGCCAGCACATCCCTTTTCCAATTTTGAATTTCGGTTGCTGGGAATCCTTGGGCATTTTCCCACTTCCACGTGGTAGCCCATGACTGGGACACGTGGTGGCCTTCCATTGGGCCATGTCACAACCTTTGCACCATTATCGCCACATCATCCCTGCTCCGTCAACTTACCACGTCACCTTTCCAGTGGCTGTATGGTCTGCCATGTGGTTGTATGGACTGCCACATGGAACTTTCCCATTGGTCCATGAACTGATCGAAAAATTCCAAAATCGAGTGACATGTGGAAGCCTCTGTTTCCGCCACGTCATCATGCTGTTGTAATCATGACATGTGTCACCCTCTACGTGTGCCATGTACTCTGTACGGATGAAGACATCATCCATACTGATGCTGACATCAGCAGTACGAATGTTGACTCTTCCCTCCCAATTGGGCTATGTTGACCAAAACTTTGACCGCAAATATATTTTGATTCATAACTTCGTTTAATGAGCCATTTACACTGTTGGAAAGATTGCGATGTGCTCTTTGTGATGATTCCAATTCATTGATTTTTTAGGACTTTGAATTTTGTCCCTTTCTCCATCTATTGAGGCCATTCTGAGCTTCCGAAGGTGCTTCTGCGAATTCTGAGTTATCCTTAGTCTTCTTTAGATCCTTTTTGGATAACGCCTTCCCACTGAGATATTTTGGGACCACCAAAAGATTTCATCAATAAACAAGTAATTGAGGGAATATTTCCCTCACCTCGTCCTTCTCAATCCACTTTTCCTTGCTTGTATGTGTGCCCTTTAAGCCCACTCAAAGATAATCAACATCACCCCTGCATGAAGTTCTCGTCCTTATGTCTAGGATATCTTCCTTCAACTCGTCCAAGTAATCAAGAGAAAAATCATCAACTGAAGGTATTGAAACTTCCTCACCCTGATCCATGATCATGGGAGGCTAAAAAAGTTTCAATTTTTGGCTAAAAAAGTTTCAATTTTTCCACATTTACAACTAAGTAAATCTGTATATATGGTGGAAGATCTAAACGAAAAGCATCGGTATCGCTTTTCTCCAAAATAGTGAAGGGTCCATATTGGATGGGCTTGATTTTATTGCCTTCACCCTTCAATCTCTCCTTGCTGTTGTGAATCCATACCTGGTCTCCAAACTGGAACTGATGATCAACCCTGGGTTTTTCATGTCGAGATTTATACTGTGCTTTACTTTTCTCCAACTATTCCCTGACTTCTTGGTGTACTTGTTGGATCCTATGAATGACCTTGGGGGCCTTGTATTAATTTCTTTCTTCATTTGTATCAACATATCTCCCATACATCAAGTCTAAAGATACCTTGGGTAAATATCCAAAACATGTCTCAAATGGCGAACATTGAGTGGAAGAATGTAAGGCTCGATTGTAAGCATGTTGTACATAGGGTATTTGTTCATCCCATAACTTGGGATGTTTGTTGCAGTAGCCTCGAAGCAAAAGTACCACTGTTTGGTTAACAATATCTGTCTGTCCATCAGTCTATGGATGAAAGGTAGTGCTCCTCTTCAACTTGGTGTCCATCATTCTCCACAATTTTGTCCAAAAATATCCAAGGAATTGAGTATCTCGATCCAAGACAATGGATGTGGGTAACCCAAAGTGAACCCAAACATACTGAAAGAAGATATTAACAGTCTTCTTAGCAGTGATTTGATTTTTACATGGCATCAATATACACATCTTGCTGAACCTATCCACTACAACATATAGATAGTCATGACCCATTTTCGACAGTGGTAAACCTCCTACAAAATCCATGGAGATACTCTCCCATGGATGGGATGGAATAGGAAGTGGTGAGTATATCCCCAATTTACTATTAGTGGGCTTACAAGTAGAACACGTCACACACCGCTTGACATATTTAGTTACAATTTCTTTCATTTGAGGCCAGTAACAAAACCTTTGTAGATGAGCCATAGTTTTTCCTACTCCAAAATGCCCAGACACAAGAGAAGTGTGAGCTTCTCGTATTACATGGAATCGTTCACTTGTAGGAATACAAAGCTTTCCTAGATGGTAGAATAGTTTTCCCTACAAACAATAGTTATCTACCAGTGCACCATGGGTTAGCTTCTCAAATACCTCTTTAAAATATTCATCAACAATGTATTGTTCCACATAGCTATCATGAGATAAAGAAGCATTCCTTAAAATAATAGAAGAAACAATAGGTGGTATATAAATCATATCAACTACCTTGTTACTTGTACCCTTTTTGTATTTGATTACCAAATGAATCTGTTGTTAACATTGCAGTAGCCTTTTTTTGTTTTCCTCCCCATTGAAATTTTTTCTTCACATTGGTTAAGGAAAGAAAAGGAGTTGCAATAAATGAGAAGTTTGAAATGAATCTCCTCCAGTACTAAACTCCACCTAAGAATCTTCGTACTTTGGTTACACTTTTGGGATCATGCCAATTTACAATTCCATCAATATTGGAAGGATCAAGTTTCAATTTTCCTCCTCCTACAATATGACCTAAGTACACAAGTGCAGTCTTGCCAAATTCACATTTGGACAATTTTACATACAACGTTTCCTTTGAAAAGTATCTAATACTTTCTTTACATGCCTTACATGTTCATCCCAAGTCCCACTAAATATAACAATGTCGTCTAAATATATAATTACAAAATCATCTAGAAATGGAATGAATACATCATTCATCACATGCATGAAGGTTGTCGAAGAATTACAAAGACCAAATGGCATAACTAACCACTCAAACAATCCATAGTCCTGCCCCAACTGCTAGACAGATTGATTACATTTATTCATGTATAGTAATGGATAATGGATAAAATCTAGGGATTATTGGGTCAACTGTACGAGTCGATAGGGCTTTATCCTCTATGATGGAGGCCTTGGTTCTTTCCACCTGTAGAAATTCAACATATTATTTAGGGTGGTGCAATAACAACTTGTCATCCCAGGGAGAAGAAAAGTCATAGCTCATCATCTCCATGATATATCATCCACAAAGTCCTTGAGGGTGGTATGAGTAGTTTTGGCCTTTCCCCTCCCTCTCCTTCTTATTTGGTATTCGTATCTAGTAGTATGAAAGTAGTATCTATGGTTTCCACTTGTATATATCGATCATTTTTCACCTGGAAGTAGTTTGGGTTATATCGTGATTAGTTTGATACTTCTTTGTAGTTGTATTGAAGTATATATGTATCTATCGGAGAACCACAAAGAGATGAACCGGGCCTGATGACCCCTTGATCCAATAATCCTTGTACCTACTTTTTGATCTTTGTCATCTCTACAAATCACACCCTGTACATGCCCACATTAGGAAGAGGAGAATCCCGTTGAAGATGTATTTCATGTTGGATTTCCCTCTTAGGAGGTAATCCATCTGGTTCCTAAAAAACATCATCATACTTAGAAACAATATAAATTAATTATTTCTTATGAGAAGGATCACATCCTTGGAAGGCGTCGGATGTCCTGACATCCTTTTCCCTTACGACCATGAGTACATATCTCTTATTAGTGTTTATGGGTCTCTTCATTTGTCCTGCACTAACAAGTGTGGTGTTTACCCTCATGCCGTGGGATCTAATAATATATTCCACTCCCCCTTTAGTCATGTGATATTTGTTCTCATGACGAAATAAGACTTCTTTCCTATCATAAAGATAAGGACTCCCTAACACTATGCCACATATATCAAGTGATAAAACATCCAAATCCACTTCATCAATCAACTTTGAAGCAATAGAAAATATGACCCTACACTGCTTGGTGACATTAAGTTTTTCTTTATCGCGCACCCAACCAAGAGGATAATAAATTGGATGTGGTTTAGTTTCAAGACCCATATTTTTGACAAATGATTTAGATATCAAGTTTACTTGGGAACCCAGAAAAAATAATGTATCTATCTTAGTGTCCTTAGATACAACTCTTATATGAAACAATTCATTCCTCTTTCTTTCATCATCATGTTATTCATTATTGGAATTTGAACTATCATGAAGGAAATATTTACCTTTTACTCCAACAGTTGTGATATTTTCTTCGTCTCCTAAATCAGAACCAAGATCTTGTTATACTATAGAAACGGTCTTTGTCGTCCCCTTTCCATCGAACTATTTCAGTATTTTCTCTAGATGTAACTTCCAACAATGTTCATCATCGTGACCATTCTTCTTGCAATGAGTGCAAGATGTCTTTCCTTCTTCCCTCTTTACACTGGTGGTCTTTTTGTCCTTCCTTTTAAAAATTTTAATTTGCTTATGTGGGAAATTGGAAGGCTTCTTTGTGGGATCCTCTTGAACATGCTTTCCCCTGTTCTCAAGGTGAGTGGCTTGCACACAAACTTCATCAATACTGGTGGGGTTAAAAAATAGTAAAGTATGACAAATATAACTTTGAAGTGCACCAATATACTTCATTAAAGTTTCATAAGAAACTAAAGGAATGTTTAATGAAAGAGATTTCTTCCTAAATTCTTCCGTGAAACTTTGTACAGGTTGACCTTTACTTTGTCTTAAAGTTTTCCATTCCATCATTGCTATATGTAAATAACCCAATGTATAAAATTGCTTCCTTATTGCTGATTTAAATTCCGACCATGAGGAAAGAATATTACCACACTTACTTTTGTCCTGAAGTTTGCTCTCCCACCATACGTGAGCAATGCCTTCCAACCGAAGAGAGGTTAATTTCACTTTAACTTCCTCTTCATCAATCTGTTGAACACGACAATATACTTCAACTTGTCGGATCCAATTATGTATCTTTTCAGGATTAGCATATCCATTAAACATAGGTAAAGAAAATTTTACATCAAGCTTTAATAATGGTTTCTTAAAAGAAGCTTTATGGCTAGACTGATGAGAATGATGAGAATGATTAGAGGAAGAAGAGCTAGAACTCGATGGTGAATATGGAGGCTCGGGATGGTCTCCTTAAACCTCTTGATTCATTGAAGCATTATCATCTGCTTGTGCTTCCTTTTTCTTCTCTTTCTTATTCAGCCTCTTCTAGTAGTCTCCATACATTCGATCGACCATTTCTGACATGCGATAAAAGACCATATGGAAGTTTTTCTCCTGTTCATCACGCTTGTCCTCCTTGGCCGTTTTATTCCTTCGAGATGCACAACAAACTTCAGGATTGAAAGTCTTAAGAGTTCCTTCACCCTGCTTATGCTTGGCCCTAGTAAGCATTCACACTCAACAATTAAAGTGAAAGATGATTGCTTTGATACCAACATGATCCAAGATCTTTTCATCGATGTGACTTATTAAAGAATTTTATAAAATGAGCATAAAATGAAGTGCACCATAAAGAAGGAATAACTCAATAATGAATAGACATATGCATCAGATATGAACACATAAAAATTGATAACAGAGTTCATCCATGGTGGTATGTCTCTGGGTCCTGCTCTCAAATGGGTAGGCCTTTTTATTAACTCAACAAAAGAATTCGGAAAAATACATAAGTATACCTCATTCTAGAGTTAAGTTGTATAAGCTTTGCTCAGATCGGAAAATAAACAACACCAATGAATTTTTGGTGTTGAATTACCCAAAAATGACTGTCTTCACGCCTCGATCTGAGTCTCGCACTTTCATGCCTATGAGAAATTTCGTCTCGGTTTTCATGCCTGTACCTGCAATAAATTCATGGGAAAATGTCTCATTTTCCATGCCTCGTCAGTAAGATCGTGCGCCCTTGGTTTGCCCCCCGTGAACTAGCGAAAACCAACTTTTAAATAATAATTAGGGTGGATTAAGCAATGGGGGCGTTAGCCCAAATGGTTGGCGGAGTTAATGTTAAGGCGTTTGTTTGTTGGGGAGGTTCCAGGGTTGAACCCGCGAACCTCCCATTTTGGGCACTATGCTGTAACGATAGTTGTAATCCTCGCTAATTTTGGAGTATGGTTTGATATGACAGATCTCGCCAGATATGGTGGTGAACTGCCCAACCTTTTGGCGGATTGTGCTATATATTTGACGGACTGAGGGGTTGGCACTATCCAACCCCTTTTCCAATTTTGAATTTCATTTGCTGGGCATCCTTGGACATTTTCCCGCTGCCACATGGCAGCCTTCCATTGGGCCATGTCACGACCTCTGCACTATCATTGCCACGTTACCCCTGCTCCGTTAGCTTTCTACGTCACTTGCCCGATGGTTGTACGGCTTGCAACGTGGCTATATGTACTACCACGTGGCATTTTCCCATTGGTCCACAAACTTACCAGAAAATTCCAAAATCGAGTGACAAGTGGTAGCATTTGGTGCTTCCATGTCATCATGACACATTTCTCCCTCTACGTGTGCCATGTACCATGTAAGGACGCTGAAATCATCTGTACCGATGCTGATGTCAATAGTACAGATGCTGACTCATCCCTGCTGACTGGGCTAGGTTGACCAAAACTTTGACTGCGAATATCTTTTGATCTGTAACTCTGTTTGACAAGACGTTTACGCCATTAGAAAGCTTACAACGCGCTCTTCGCGATGATGCCAATTCATTGAGTTTTGAGGACTTTGAATGTTTTCCCTTTCTCTTTCTGTTGAGGCCATTATGAGCTTTTTGAGGAGCTTCTACGAATTTTGAGTTATGCTTAGTCTTCTCTGGATCCTTTTTGGATCAAGTGGAGTATAGATGCCACATTGGTATTATCACCATGCAACATTGGGATCATCACCAAATAATGTGCATTATCCTTGGGAGCATCACCAGACTAGCGCATTACTCATGATTCCCTAATCTCCTCCTCACTTCACTATGTTTCAGTCAGTTAACTGAAGACTGATAGAATAGTTAACTCAACTAGGTGGGAGTTCACTCCTGTAACTACTTGAGAGACTAGACTAGGTGGCAGTTTACTCCCGTAACTACTAGTGTGTGTCCATATCACTCTATACCACCACTATGGTGCATTGGCTTCTCCTCCAATGTGCATTGGTTGAGTTATACAAAGTATATCATGTGTAAATTACCATTCATTCATTTGGTTAATGAGAATTCTTCCATTCTTTCTCTCCCGCTTCTCTTTTCTTCTATTTTCTCTGCAACTGTGTATGTCAATTCCCAGCTAGATCTATTCTGTGCAGGTTCAACACATTTACACAGAGCTCCCCCCAATATATATATAGTTGATTTTAATTTATTTTTATGAAATTTTGTATTTGAATTTTTTTTAATGTTTTTAAAAATAACAATTTAGTTAGGGAGTTTTAGTAATTTTTGAATTTTTTATTTTTATTTTAT
>JASDQU010309836.1:24309-43359 GCA_032191745.1 Picea mariana | reverse complement strand
GTTAAGAAAAAGAGACCTGTTGGATTCTTCCTGGAGCAGGGTAAAGCTGTGCTTCAACCTTAGACGCCTCTGAACCTACTGTTTCATGCTTGAGTAAACAATCAATCATTTTAACAAAAATATTGATCCCCGTTGAATCCAAATCTGATACATCACCAACATGCAATGTTATATAAGGGGACTTCCAGAAGCAAGGAGTTTGTTTTGTGCATTGTCCTGAGGCACCTCCAAAAATGATTGATCCACACTGTGCCAAAAAAACAAACATATTAATTGGATGAATGTTGAGCAGTAATGAATCCTAGAAAGTCTGAATCTTGGTGGTTCAAAAGCTATCACTTTTCATACTCAGAGACTGTTCATCCAACCTCCTTCCATCTCTGATCTCCACGAAGGTAAAGGCTCCTGGGTTTAGGTTCAAAGCTTCCTTAGACAAGTCATTTGCATGCTGGTTTAGTTCTCGATAAATATGGAATATTTTAACCCTTTGGAGACCTCCCAACATTCCTTGAACTTCCTCCATGACTGGTTGAAGCCTAATGCTTCTTAAGTTGGATTTTGAATTTGCCCAGTCTATAATCACCTTGGAGTCTCCCATTAAGGACAAGTGGGTTATCTTTAGTAATCTTGATAGGTACAGAAGTGACCATAGCAACAAGAGTTCTACTCGAGTATTTGATCCTCTTCCTCCTGCAAATTTTATTTGATAGTAGTGTTATTTTGATAGAAATAATAAAGCTCATGTTCTTGTGATGGGAGGAGAGCCTTGAATGGCCCCATCAAAGAAGCCCCATAACCAATTTTATTCCAGAGGGGGCATCAAAGGATACCTCACCTTTCCCATCTTGACCTCTTTCTTGTGCTCATTCAACCAACACATGATTACTTGGGCCATCATCTCTGAGGGAACATATTTATCTCTGAAGATAGCATGGTTCCTCACCCACCAGATACATGTGATGAAAGGATGGGGGAAGGATGCATATCCCTTTACTTCTCTTGAATCTTCCCAATTGACGAAAGTGGATTTCACATTCAGGGTGAACCACACTGCCACCATCTTTAAATTTGTTGATATCGTATTCCATACCGCACCTGCATAAGAGAAAGTGAGGAAATTGTGAGATATCTATTCTGCTTCAATTTTTCATAAGGGTCATCGATTGGGGCCTATGCATCCCCTTTTGACCTAGTTATCCTAGGTTAAAATCTTATTGTTAATAAAGATCCATAGAATAATTTTGGATTTCAAAGGGACAGGGGATTTTCACAAGGATTTCCACCAGGATTGTCTTGCGATGGTTGCTCGGTCTTCGTAATAGACTAGATATCTTATATTTTCCATGAATTCTCTCATGGATTAGTTTTTGAACTAGGAAAGGATGTACTCTACTCCTTCCTTTAGACGTATGAAGTTACGCCTAAGCAAGTTAACATAGTGGTTTGATTCCTCACCTATGTCAGGGGATATGTCTAAGTCACTTGTTGTTTTCCAATATCCTTCTCCCCTTTCTCTGGAGATTGGTTGATATGTGTTCACTAGAGTCACATATTTTTTGTTTTTAAGGATTCGAACAACTCATCTGACAGAAGGAAGGGTTCCTCTGCTCCCACCCAAGGGTATTTCCCGATACAAATTCTTTGACCATTTGCTATTTTCCATGCAATACAGTATCCTATCATAGGGTAGGAAGAGACAAGAGCCTTCCAAACTATTGAGGAATTCTTGGATGATTTGATTGGGGATCTTAACCAATCCACTAAATTGAAGTCACTGAGATATTTTGATTTCATTGTTCTTCCCCAAAGAGATGAAATGGAGAACAATCTCCAATGGTTCTTTGCTACCAAGGCCTGTGAAAAAACCAAGGCATTTTTTAACCCCCATCCACCTAATTTCTTAGGGTCAACCACTTTAGTCCATTTCACTAGAGGAATTATTTCCTTGTCTAAAGGAAATAGAACACTCTCTTCCTTATTTTATTAAGAATTCCTTTAGGCACTAGGGCAATCAAGGTCCAATAAAATGGGATGCTTTGGATGATTGATTGAAGCAGAACTAACCTTCCTCCTCTTGATAGAAAATGAGTCGTCCAAATGACTATCCAGTCCTTAAAAGCATAGGAGTTGGGTTTGAGGCATAAACCAAGGTATTTTAATCCTTATTGGATAGGATTTGATTAAAAGGGAAACAAATATTTGAGGATTCCCAATCTATCCTAACTAATTCGATTAAATAGAAGGAAAGATTTCACATTGTTGATTTCCATACCTATAGATTTTCTGAAAAGATCCAGCACATTTTAAAGAGAATTCACGT
The DNA here is from genome assembly GCA_032191745.1 of Picea mariana. Classification (NCBI taxonomy): domain Eukaryota; kingdom Viridiplantae; phylum Streptophyta; class Pinopsida; order Pinales; family Pinaceae; genus Picea; species Picea mariana. The sequence goes on along the minus strand of JASDQU010309836.1, from coordinate 41,039 downwards.
CTCTCTCCGAACCATATCCTAACAAGAATACAGATCCATGAAATATAGATGGGATATCACTTATGTTCTTGATACTTTGACTCCTACTAGTCCCTCATTTACTTTTTCTCTATCCAAAAGCCTACTCAAGCCTTCAATAATGATGAGGAATATGAAGGGGGACAAAGGACATCCTTTCCAGAGACCTCTAGAGATTCTGAAGAAAGCTAAGGGATATTCATTGATAAGAAATGTGAAGGAAGCAGACTGGATGCAATCTAACTAGGGCTAACTGTGAAGGAATTTGTCACTCGGTGATCCAGACCCATCTGAACTAGGGCTAATCTTATGAAGTTCCATCTTGCTCTATCATATGCCTTTGAGAGGTTGACTTTCAGAGTGAAGGAGGATATTTTATCTTTGACCATCAAATGAAGAGCTTCTTGGGCCATAGCTACCGCATCATCAATCTGTCTTTTATAGAGAAAGCCGAATTGTTCTTCTAATGTGATTTCACTTAGAATGGGCCTTAACCTATTTGCGATGATTTTGGAAATGAGCTTGTAAATGACATTGCAACATGAAATTGTCCTAAAGTCCTCAAAGATTTATTCCTCCTATTTTTTGGGTATGAGGGTAAGAAAGGTGGATTTTAGCTGAACTAGAACTTTACCCATTTTTGGGGACTCTTTTATGTCTTTGAGTAGGTCATTCTTTATCGGTTCATAAAAATATTCAAAAACTTCGACGAATATTCCATCCAGTCCTGGGATCTTACCTTTGTTCATGGGGAACAGGGTGATCCTGACCTCTTCTTCAGTGACCTCTACTCATGAAAAGGAGTTCATTTCCTTTGTTATCGCTTGTGGGAGAATCCCCACTACCTTGAGTATTTCCTGATTGGGGCACCTGAGAGGTTCCTGGAAGAGTTGTTGAAAGTGGCTCACCCCTTCCTCACCTTTTGGATCGAAAGAGGTTAGAATTTCCCCTTTCTTTCTCTTTATCTCCTAGATTGTATTAATGTTCTTGCGATACTTAGCGAAATTATGAAAAAACTTGGTGTTGTTCTGACCCTATTTTATCCACAGTGCTCGAATCTTTAGTCTCCATTCCACTTCTTCTTGAGCCAAGATCCTCCCTTTGGATTTTTCCAGGACTTTTATCTTTCATATTCTTTTCGAGGAGGGGAAATATTCCTTACTTAGAAGTCATTCCAATTTTTCTTCTACTTCTGTAATCTTGTCTTGTTATCATTTTCGAAAGGCACAACTCCACTTTTTTGACACTCGTTTGACCTCCTTTAGATTGTTAGGTAGTTGTTGCATGTAACACTCCTTGTTGTCAGAGGACAAGGGCTTCCACGTCTTGGAAATGAGGTCCCTATAGTCCTCTTCCATCAGCCACATGGGAAACGAAATTGAAAGGGTTCGGGGGATTTTGTTCTTCTGAAGACATTTGCAACATGATATGCTAATCGTTTGAGGCTCTACTCGTGACCACCGATGACCTAAGGATGACCTAGATTTCCTTAATGGATTCTGAGACAAGAAAATGATCCAATATTTTTTCCAAGCCTTGTTATCCTCATCTTTTATTCTTCCAGGTTGGGATTAGCTTAATGGGTTCAACTCCAACAAGATGGCACAATTCAAAGAGATGCTAGAAAAATATATTGGAGCTATCTGGGTGAGAGAGGGAGACCTAGATTTCTCTATGAGAAAGTATTAGGTTTAGGTCTCCTTCAAGAATTAGCAGTGGACCTCCCATAATCACATTGCAGAGAAGTTCTTCCCATAATTGTTTCCTACCAGTAAAATGGGCATATACATTCACAACTCTATAACAAGTATGCAACTCCTTTCAAATTACATCCACACTTATCGTTGAATTCCAACTTGGGGAAGAAACATCCTGAAAAGAAGGGCTCTAGGATGAAATAAGGCCTTCGGAATGACCTATCATGTCTAGGGTGCTAAAGGACCATCTAGGTAGCCACAAAGCTAAGGATTCCTTTGCTCTCTCTCCTGGTACCATATTTTCTTGTGGCATGATTATGTTTGGGGAGAGGGTGCGAAACAACCTCTTTAGGGCCAGTGTTTTGGGGGTGGACCCTATCCTCCTAATATTAAGAGATACAAATTTCATCAGGGAACCCTTCAACAAGCATTTTCTCTAAGGTCCCTGTTGACACTTGAATATGTTAGGACCAAAATGGAAACCTCACGAGGATGTAAATCCCCCTGCGTTTTTATAGAGGTGGTACTCCTCTTTACTTTAATATTTTCTTGGGACTTTAGGTCTTCAAAATATGGGACTTTGCAGAAGTCCGTCATGGTAATCAAAGAAATATAAAGATTGCAAGAAAAATAAAAGGAAAATGTTTTCTTTTATTTTTAAAGAAAGTTCTTGAGAAATGACTAGGAACCACACATTTCATACATTTAAAGTAGATAAATGAAATTTCCTCACATCCATCATAGTTAAACTAAAAATTTATGATCACCTTAAAAAAAAAAAAGATGATCCACACACATAAGATAACTTTAACATAGTGGAAACATGGGAAAATCGAATAAATATGATGATAGATCAATCTCAAATACTTTATACTAAAAAATCAGAGTTACAAATAACAGTGAAAACTGATCATGAAATAGCTGAAGCTCTCTTGAAATTTCTAAAAAATATATATTCTGTTACATATTATTTGAAATTTAAAATGCATTTGTCCTAAGGACTGGGATTCGGGATCTCGCGAACCATAAAACAAATATACAAAAGAATTAATCTTGTAGAAGGAGGATGGTGGGCAGTAAAAGAACATCAAGACCTGGAAAGAAGAAAAAGAGAAGTTACCAGACTTTGTTTAAACCTTTCTAGTAAAAGAAGCAGAGTAGTTGGATGAAGGAACCGATAAAGAAATAAAGTTTTGATCATCATAAACTTACTATGATGTTCTCTCATATCTTCACTTGCTTGCTCGTGTCCTTTTATTTTCTTCACTAACGGTTACAAGAACCATCTCAACTGTTTCTTGCCCCTTATTGGTCATTTTGTCGATTTCTTTCTTGAACCATTCTTCAATATAATTTTTCATTGGTGCCACATTTATCTCATGACGGATTTTGATGTTAAATAGTTCTCCCTCCAAGTCTCTCAAATCAAGGGAAATACCATGTACCTCTTCCTCAATATCTTGGTTGTTCACAAAGTAGTCCACTAGCCAATTGTCTATGTCATTTTCATCATATTCAAGTATATCATAAAACTTTTCAACTGATACCCCTTTAAATATCTCATCCTGTTCGAAAAATTGTTTATTGGTTAGGAACATTGAGCTGAGAATTAGCTTGGCGTATTGAACTTCATTAGTACCTTTGGCTAGGTCTATCTCCGTGAGACTCTTGAATAGTTCTTCCCTCTTTGATATAGCTTGGCTACATGCTTGAAAAATATTATTTAAAATTTTAATATTTTCTTTCTAGCACGCATTCAATTGTTTTATCTGACTTGGGGAGGGCACATACTCCTCTCTTATCCTTAGTTCCATCATGTTAGAGACTTTGTTTCCAAAGGGTAATACATATCAATGTAAAAACCTACTTCATTTTTTAGGTGAGCTTGCAAATACTCATGGAAGACATGAACCCTCGAGCCAAAAGAAACAATGATTTTCTAAACATCCCATTCTTATGTGATCAATGCCATTCTCTTTTTAATATTTCTTTCTACATAGCTCCTGACTGATGTAAGTAGGCTTGAATATCCTTTCAATTTAACAATGGGTGTGTTGGGTTTGACCATTGACAAAGGACTGGAAAGAAGTGGAAGAGGCATTAAGGCATCTTACAATTCCTTGATCCTTTCTTTCAACTTCATGTTTTCTGCTTCTAGACCACCATTGGATTCATCCGGAGCATCCACAGTTTCTCTGTGAATTTTAGAAATCTGGGAAGGCCACATATCTTTTAGTTCAACCTCTGAATGATGTTTCCCTTTCTTATTCTTCATATCACCTTTTTCAATAATCAATTTCTTAGATTCCCTATCGAAGACAATGCTCTCGAAAGCGAATGTCTCTTCTTCATTGAATGTCTCATTCTCAATGATCTCTAATGATGAATTTTGGTGGGCCATATTTCCTATCTGATCACTGGTGGGAAACATTTTCTCGATATCCACCTTGAGCTGCATGTATTCAAGAGAGAAGTTGTTGATGTCATTTTCTATGCGATGATATTTTTCTTCTTGCACAATGTTCTTCCTCTTCTTTCTCAGAGGGAGCTTGTGTGAGCTCTCAATTTTACCGGAGGGGGGATTATTTTCTCCTCCACTGCTGGAACTACTGTTGGTAACTTTCCTAGTTGGGTAGGCTGCTGGATCATTTCTCTGAGTTGTGGCGGTTTTAGGAGTAACAATTGGATATTGGACGCTCTTCTCATTGAGACCCTTTCCCTTTTGCTTGTGAATCTCATTAGTACTAAGTATTATTTCTAGGTCACCAACATTGTGTATCAGAGTGCCTAAGTTGTTGTCTTCTTCTTCATTCAAAATAGTATGGATTAATGAATTGTTGAATCCTATTGTCAACATATGCTCCATGAATATTTTGTTAGGGTCAAACCCCTTTATCCTTTCAACAGACTCCATATTTTTATTGTGGAAGTGATTCACAAATTCATCAATTTTGTTTATATTCCTAAATATGAAGTCTCCAATTTTCCAAGGCAAGGGTATGAATTGATTTTTTCATTTCTCATGGAAAAAGTGAAACTACAAATTATATTGCCTTGCCACTTCCATAACAAACATTTTATTAGATACATGGTATGGAAGAAAAGAGGGATTTTCCTTGGAACAAAAGATCTTGATAACACTTTGATTTTCCATCTGCTCTAACGTCCCTTTTTTCTCTAAGAATTTATTTTCTTGGTTTGATATCCTGGGGGTATTTTTACGAAACAACAGTCCTTTGAAAACTGAAACAAAATCATTGTAAACTTTGTAAAAATGTAGGGAAGTTTTTTGTCTCCATAATGCTTGATACTGAAAGGTAACTAGATCCACCTCATAGTTCACCCTCTTACAAATAGACAATTTTGGAAATTGATAGCAATATAAGAATCCATAAAAAAATTATTGTCTCTTTTATACTTTGACAATTGGGAGGAGATTTTAATGGAAATCGGTTTTCCCCATTCCAAGATAGCTTGCTATTTAACTGTAAAATATAAAATGTAAAGAATCATGCGAGAAATGGTGTCGATGTTTTCTTGGCCTATCATCACAATAAACAACCAAGCGATTTCGCGAAAGGGTTTTTAAATGAGTCGACTTGAATCCTGGTAATGTCTTGTAGGATAGTCGCGAGATTCTCCAAGAACTCAGGAAATAGGTCCATGCCATTGTCATGTCTTTTCAGTAAATCCATGCAATCCTCTCCTTTGAAAGTAAGTGTCGGCTTAGGGAGCTTCAACATCTTAAAAAACACTTGCGATGAAAGAGAGATGGGGGAATGGTCTTGAAGTTGAATAATCCACTGACTCAATACATATTTTTCAATGCACCATGCAACCTATTCTTTGCATTCGAATACCTCAGGGACACACCCTGAGCGATAAATTTCAAATGTCCATGTCACTTCTTTTTGAGTAGTAGGAGATGAATAGTAAGAATACGTTCTGGAGCAATGGAAGTTCTGGTATTCACGCCCAAAAATATTCAAAGTATCACCGCAAAATTGTTGTCGAGATGATGCTACTGTCATAGGTTGATGAGAGTGTTATTTTAACTATATAATAATTGAAATGAATCCTTTGAGAGCGATAACAATAACATAACCTTTGGCAAATCATGTTTAATGCAATTTAATGGAAAATATCCTCGAGCCCTTCGCTTGTTAATGACGATTTTTATGGAACCTACATGATCAGTTATTAGCATTAAACCATACTAACTGCATATTGAGAAAAACACGAAGATGGTGGAGATGGATGTGAGCAATTTGAATTTGGGAACTTTTGTGAACCCGCCAACTCAGGAACTTGTGAACCCGGAATTACGAACGATCGAAAATATGTTAAGTGTTGCATAATGGTCGGTCAGACTTGGACATAGGAGAAATGATATAGTTAGGAGTTCAGTACCCATGAAAATTTTGATAGTCATAATGTATATCATGGGTCTTTGGGTGCAAAATGAATATCGTAGAACTTAGAATATGAAAGCTTGAACCCGTGAACCCGTGGTTGCAAAAAATGGTTAAGTACATTATAACAAGGCAGTTGGTCGGACTCGTGATATGGGAACATGGATGGATTTGAAGACCCGCAAGTCTACAAACCCGTTGATTTTTGAAATGCAACTAAGTATGGTCACTAGAAAGGGAAAAGAGAAGGGAGAAAAGAAGAGGGGAATGAGGGTAGGTATAGAGGAGGGAAAAGAAATGGAAAAAAGGAAGTTGGGAAAATAGAAAGGGGAGGGAAATATCAAGAGCGAGAATTGAACTCAACAAGCTCGAGAGATGGTTTGTTTTTTCCCGCTATGGATTTCGGAGGAGGTCTGAGTTTGGGATTTTTTTATCCGAGAAGGGTGGCCTTTTTGAGAGGGATGGGGGGATCATGGCTTGAGCCCCCTGTGGGGGGAGGGGCTCATTTTCTATCTTTTTGTTCCTCGGAATACGACATAGTTTGGAAAATTGATCTGTTTCTGAGAACCTACTTCTCTCAGACTTTAGAGAGTCCTTGCATGAGGAGCCGACATGGGGGCTGGTTATAATTTTTCAACCCCATCGGCGGCTGTTCGTCGGCCTTGCTTATGTGAATTTATGACCTTAAATAAGGGGACATGTCTGGGCTCAAAAACAAAAAGACTTCATTAAGATGAAAAGAGGGAGGATCATCATTAGAATTACCAGAATTCGAGGTCGTATTAATCGATGTCCACAACACTTGAGATTTTATCAGGGTTCTCCCATCTGAATTCAAATATAGTCATATATTTTCCAGAGAGAACATCTCCTCTGATTATTCTACCCCCCCCGTACATCCTCCACTTTCCCCACTATCTCACCAACTAACTCTATTGATGGTGACAGTTGAGCTAGATCATTCAATTGGCCATTAGTATTATTCGTGCTAGTAAGGAATTCCACCGAGGGAACTTAATCCTTTATTCTATATATTCTCCTCGCTTTTCCTTCCTCGCTCCTCGAACATTTTTAATTTAGATGTCCAACCTCGTAGAATTTGAAGCATCTGAAGAGGATTCTCCAGTAGTCTAACTTTTGCATCCAGGTTATACCACCTTTTTCCTAGGTAATCTATGCCAACCAACCCTCCCTGGTGTCCACTTTGACTTGCACCCATGACCATATTCTGTCAGCTTTTTTGTCCCAAGATTTTTCCAATCCCGAGAAATTACCCATCTTATCTCCTATGGCCTTCAGTGTTGCTTCTTTCCAAAATTCTAAAGGGAGTCCTTAGAGAATCACCCATACTTTATTCTTATGAATACCCTCTCTCTCTCTGCGTTGAAATTGACATTCCATCTTTGAAAAACCAAACCAACAATACCAACGACCACTTCTACTCCAATAAAACCTTTGCGTCAGATTCTGTATTCACGATGAAGCAGAAGCACTCTCTTTCCAGGAGGTGGAAGGACAAACATTAGCTCAAAATGGGTTCCCAATTATTTCTAATTCAATGCTTGGTAGTGCAAATTGAGGGGAGATTCCTACAAAACCTGCCTACAATTGCATTCTAAAGGTAATAAGGGACATTGTTTAAGGCTATCCCCTCCCCGATAACAAACTTAACCTCTATCTTTTTACAACGAATTCCTTTAAACTTTTTGCGGATGGCGGTCTTAGAGGGGGGAGGAGCTCCCATAAGACCATCTCCTTGATTAGACTACTCACCACCATTGGAAAGTTCTGAGCTGGAGAGAGGTACGTTCAAGAGACTATTTGCATGGGAGGCACTCAGGTTCCTCTTAATTTCATCATATTCCTCTTAGCTGCGAAATATATGTTTTACGGATGGGTTGATATCGTAGTCCACTTCTACCAAATCCATTATGTCATGTTTAGATTACACATGAAAATAAAAACTAAAGGGAAAATATGCTAGAGTTGAAACCTGAAACCCGAAAAAGAATCCTTTACATAGATCTCCTCCTGAAATGAAAGATAAAAAAAGACCCTTTCCCTAACTAGAGTTGTAGGAAAAACTGAGCATAGAGGCATAAAATTCTCCCCGACTACGAAGCACACACTCTAGGAGAACCAGAAAAAGAAAAACCATGAACCCAAAAATGATTGTCTTCGTGCCTCGATTTGAGTCTGGCACTTTCAGGACTATGAGAAATTTTTTCTCATTTTCCATGCCTGCACCTACAATAAATTCATGGGAAAATGTCTCGTTTTCCATGGCCCATTCGTATGATTGAGCACCCCTGGTATGCCCTCGTGCACTGGTGAAAAACAACTTTTAAATAATAATTGAGGTGGATTAAACAATGGGGGCATTATCCCAAACGGTTGGCAGAGTTAATGTTAAGGCATTTGTTTGTTGGGGAGGTCTCAGGGTTGAACCCGCTAACCTCCCATTTTGGGCACTATGCTGTAATGGTAGCTGTAACCCCTACTAACTTTGGAGTATGGTTTGATATGGCAGATCTAACTAGATCTAGCGGCGAACTGCTCAATATTTTGGTGGATTGTGTTATATATTCAATGAACTGGGGGGTTGGCGCCAACTAACCCCTTTTCCAATTTTGAATTACGGTTGCTGGGCATCCTTGGGTGTTTTCCTGCTGCCACGTGGCAACCCATGACTGGTACATGTGGTGGCCTTCCATTGGGCCATGTCACAACCTTTGCACTATTATATCCACATCACCCATGCTCCGTTAGCTTACCATGTCACCTACCCAGTGGATGTATGGTTTGCCATGTGGCTGTATGGACTGCCACATGGAACTTTTCCATTGGTCCATGAACTGACTAAAAAATTCCAAAATCGAGTGACATGTGGAAGCCTCTGTTGTTGCCACATCATCATGCTGATGTAATCATGACACATGTCACCCTCTACGTGTGCCATGTACCCTGTACAGATAATGACATCATCCATACTGATGTTGACATCAACAGTATGGATGTTGACTCATCCCTATCGACTGGGCTAGGTTGACCAAAACTTTGACTGCAAATATATTTTGATTCGTAGCTTCGTTTAATGAGCCATTTACGTCGTTGGAAAGATTGTGATGCGCTCTTCATGATCATTCCAATTCACTGATTTTTTAGGACTTTGAATTTTGTCCCTTTCTCCATCTATTGAGGCCATTCTCAGCTTCCTAAGGTGCTTATGTGAATTCTGAGTTATCTTTAGTCTTCTTTAGATCCTTTTTGGATAACGCCTTCCCACTGAGATATTTTGGGACCACCAAAAGATTTCATCAATCAACAAGTAAGTGAGGGAATATTTCCCTCACCTCGTCCTTCTCAATTCACTTTTCCTTGCTTGTATGTGTGCCCTTTAAGCCCACTCAAAGATAATCAACATCGCCCCTGCATGAAGTTCTCGTCCTTCTGTCCAAGATGATATCTTCCTTCAACTTGTCCAAGTAATCAAGAGAAAAATCATCAACTGAAGGTATTGAAACTTCCTCACCCTGATCCATGATCATGGGAGGCTAAAAAAGTTTCAATTTTTCCACATTTACAACTAAGTAAATCTGCATATATGGTGGAAGATCTAAACGAAAAGCATCGGTACCGCTTTTCTCCAAAATAGTGAAGGGTCCATATTGGATGGGATTGATTTCATTGCCTTCACCCTTCAATCTCTCCTTGCTGATGTGAATCCATACCTAGTCTCCAACCTGGAACTAATGATCAACCCTGGGTTTTTCATGTCAAGATTTATATTGTGCTTGACTTTTATCCAACTATTCCCTGACTGCTTGGTGTGCTTGCTAGATCCTCTGAATGACCTTGTGGGCCTTGTCTTAATTTCTTTCTTCATTTGTATCAACATCTCTCCCATACATCAAGTGTAAAGGGACCTTGGGTAAATATCCAAAACATGTCTCAAATGGAGAACACTGAGTGGAAGAATGTAAGGCTCGATTGTAAGCATGTTGTACATAGGGTATCTGTTCATCCCATAACTTGGGATGTTTGTTGCAGTAGCCTCAAAGAAAAAGTACCACTATTCGGTTAACAACCTCTGTCTATCCATCGGTCTATGGATGAAAGGTAGTGCTCCTCTTAAACTTGGTGTCCATCATTCTCCATAATTTTGTCCAAAAATATCCAAGGAATCAAGTATCTCGATCCAAGACAATGGATGTGGGTAACCCAAAGTGAACCCAAACATACTGAAAGAAGAGATTAACTGTCTTCTTAGCAGTGATTTTATTTTTACATGGCATCAAGATACACATCTTGCTGAACCTATCCACTACAACATATAGATAGTCATGACCCATTTTCGACAGTGGTAAACCTCCTACAAAATCCATGGAGATACTCTCCCATGGATGGGATGGAATAGGAAGTGGTGAGTATATCCCCAATTTACTATTAGTGGGCTTACAAGTACAACACGTCACACACCCCTTTACATATTTAGTTACAATTTCTTTCATCTGAGGCCAGTAACAAAACCTTTGTAGATGAGCCATAGTTTTTCCTACAAAATGCCCAGACACAAGAGAAGTGTGAGATTCTCGTATTACATGGAATCATTCACTTGTAGGAATACCTATATGGTAGAATAGTTTTCCCTACAAACAATAGTTATCTACCAGTGCACCATGGGTTAGCTTCTCAAATACCTCTTTAAAAGATTCATCAACAATGTATTGTTCCACATAGCTATCATGAGATAAAGAAGCATTCTTTAAAATAATAGAAGAAACAATAGGAGGTATATAAAGCATATCAGCTACCTTGTTACTTGTACCCTTTTTGTATTTGATTACCAAATGAATCTGTTGAAGAAAACCCATCCATTTGTAATGTCGAGATTGTTACAGCTTGGTTTGTGGTTAGAGATACCGTAAGGGCTGGTGATATGTATGTATGATTGTTTCCTTCCCTAACAAGTAGTGCTTCCATTTCTTTACACTTTGAACTAATGCATAAAACTCTTTATCATATGTAGGATAGTTAACAACAACTTGGTTAAAGTTTCAGAGTGGTAACAAATAGTCTTACAATATTGCACCCATGGCATATGCACTGGAATCTATCTCGATCTTGAAAGGATGTTGAAGATTCGATAGTGATAATACTGGTGTGGTACTGATCTTTTCCTTCAAAGTTTCAAAGGCCTTTTTTTGTTTTCCTCCCCATTGAAATTTTTTCTTCACACTGGTTAAGGAAAGAAAAGGAGCTGCAATAAATGAGAAGTTTGAAATGAATCTCCTCTAGTACTAGACTGCACCTAAGAATCTTCATACTTCAGTTACACTTTTGGGATCAAGCCAATTTACAATTACATCAATATTGGGAGGATCAATTTTCAATTTTCCTCCTCCTACAATATGACCTAAGTACACAAGTGCAGTCTTGCCAAATTCACATTTGGACAATTTTACATACAACATTTCCTTTGCAAAGTATCTAATACTTTCTTTACATGCCTTACATTTTCATCCCAAGTCCCACTAAATATAACAATGTCGTCTAAATATATAATTACAAAATCATCTAGAAATGGAATGAATACATCATTCATCACATGCATGAAGGTTGCCGAAGCATTACAAAGACCAAATGGCATAACTAACCACTCAAACAATCCATCTTTGGTTTTAAAGGTAGTTTTTGATGCATCCTGTTCTGCAAACCTGATCTGATGGTATCCACTGTGCAAATCCAACTTAGTGAAATAAACAACATTCTTTAATTGATCAAGTAAATCATGTATACAAGGAAGATGGTATCTATTTTTCACCGTGATTTTGTTTAAGGCTCGATAATTGACACACATTCTCCATGTTCCATCCTTCTTTGGCACCATCATGACACCTAGGAAAAGCTACTCCTATGGTTCTCTCACCCGCTACCGAGCCTTCTTGCCTAAGAGTTTCTTTCTCATACTCGGTCGTCCCGGCTAAAATATTTACCCTGGCTCACTATAATAATTCTATGAATAAGGGCTCTTGAATTGGAAATGTATACCTCACTTTAAGAGTATAATGTTCCAACCCAATTGATCTTAGAATTCCTGTGTTCGGTAACTCTCTTCTCTATATCTACTTCTTTGTTCACCCACTATAGATACTGTTATTGAGAAGGTTCCTTCTCCTACCAATACTTAAAATGATATGAATGAACCAATTGAGATTAGAATGCTTATTGTATTCGTTCGTGAGTAGCTCTAACCATGATTTATTTTTGACCTTGTCCTGCCCCAACTGCTAGACCGATTGATTACATTTATTCATGTATAGTAATGGATGATGGATAAAATCTAGGGATTATTGGGTCAACTGTACAAGTTGATAGGGCTTTATCCTCTATGATGGAGGCCTTGGTTCTTTCCACCTGTAGAAATTCAACATATTATTTAGGGTGGTGCAATAACAACTTGTCATCCCAGGGAGAAGGAAAGTCATAGCTCATCATCTCCATGATATATCATCCACAAAGTCCTTGAGGGTGGTATGAGTAGTTTTGGCCTTTCCCCTCCCTCTCCTTCTTTTTTGGTATTCGTAGCTAGTAGTATGAAAGTAGTATCCATGGTTTCCACTTGTATATATCGATCATTTTGCACCTGGAAGTAGTTTGGGTTATATCGTGATTAGTTTGATACTTCTTTGTAGCTGTATTGAAGTATCTATGTATCTATCGAAGAACCATAAGGAGATGAACCAGGCCTCATGACCCCTTGATCCAATAATCCTTGTACCTACTTTTTGATCTTTTTCATCTCTACAAATCACATCCTGTACATGCCCACATTAGGAAGAGGAGAATCCCATTGAAGATGTATTTCATGTTGGATTTCCCTCTTAGGAGGTAATCCATCTGGTTCCTAAAAAATATCATCATACTTAGAAACAATATAAATTAATTATTTCTTATGAGAAGGATCACATCCTTGGAAGGCGTTGGATGTCCTGACATCCTTTTCCCTTACGACCATGAGTACATATCTCTTATTAGTGTTTATGGGTCTCTTCATTTTTCCTACACTAATAAGTGTGGTGTTTTCCCTCATGCTGTGGGATCTAACAATATATTCCACTTCGCCTTTAGTAATGTGATATTTGTTCTTATGACGAAATAAGACTTCTTTCCTATCATAAAGATAAGGACTCCCTAACACTATGCCGCATATATCAAGTGATAAAACATCCAAATCCACTTCATCAATCAACTTTGAAGCAATAGAAAATATGACCCTACACTGCTTGGTGACATTAAGTTTTTCTTTATCACGCACCCAACCAAGAGGATAAGAAATTGGATGTGGTTTAGTTTCAAGACCCATATTTTTGACAAGTGATTTAAATATCAAGTTTACTTGGGAACCTAGAACAAATAATGTATCTATCTTAGTGTCCTTAGATACAACTCTTATGTGAAACAATTCATTCCCATTTCTTTCATCATCATGTTATTCACTATTGGAATTTGAACTATCATGAAGGAAATATTTACCTTTTACTCCAACAGTTGTGATATTTTCTTCGTCTCCTAAATCAGAACCAAGATCTTGTTGTATTGTAGCAACAGCCTTTGTCGTCCCCTTTCCATCGAACTATTTCAGTCTTTTCTCTGGATGTAACTTCCAACAACGTTCATCATCGTGACCATTCTTTTTTCAATGAGTGCAAGATGTCTTTCCTTCTTCCCTCTTTACAGTGGTGGTCTTTTTGTCCTTCCTTTTAAAATTTTTAAATTGCTTATGTGGGAAATTGGAAGGCTTCTTTGTGGGATCCTCTTGAACATGCTTTCCCCTATTCTCAAGGTGAGTGGCTTGCACACAAACTTCATCAATACTGGTGGGGTTAAAAAATAGTAAAGTATGAAAAATATAACTTTGAAGTGCGCCAATATACTTCATTAAAGTTTCATAAGAAACTAAAGAAATGTTTAATGAAAGAGATTTCTTCCTAAATTCTTCTGTGAAACTTTGTACAGGTTGACCTTTACTTTGTCTTAAAGTTTTCCATTTCCATCATTGCTTTATGTAAATAACCCAATGGATAAAATTGCTTCCTTATTGCTAATTTAAATTCTGACCATGAGGAAAGAAGATTACCACACTTACTTTTTTCTTGAAGTTTGCTCTCCCACCATACGTGAGCAGTGCCTTCCAACCGAAGAGAGGCCAATATCACTTTAACTTCCTCTTCATCAATCTGTTGAACATGACAATATACTTCAACTTGTCGGATCCAATTATGTATCTTTTCAGGATTAGCATCTCCATTAAACATAGGTAAAGAAAATTTTACATCAAGCTTTAATAATGGTTTCTTAAAAGAAGCTTTATGGCTAGAATGATGAGAATGATGAGAATTATTAGAGGAAGAAGAGCTAGAACTCGATGGTGAATATGGAGGCTCAGGATGGTCTCCTCCAACCTATTTATTCATTGAAGCATTATCATCTGCTTGTGCTTCCTTTTTCTTCTCTTTCTTATTCATCCTCTTCTCATAGTCTCCATACATTCGCTCGACCATTTCTGACATGCGATAAAAGACCATATGGAATTTTTTCTCCTGTTCATCATGCTTGTCCTCCTTGGCCGTTTTATTCCTTCGAGATGCACAACCAACTTCAGGATTGAAAGTCTTAAGAGTTCCTTCACCCTGCTTATGCTTGGCCCTAGTAAGCATTCACACTCAACAATTAAAGTGAAAGATGACTGCTTTGATACCAACATGATCCAAGATATTTTCATCGATGTGACTTATTAAATAATTTCATAAAATGAACATAAACTGAAGTGCACCATAAAGAAGGAATAACTCAATAATGAATAGACATATGCATCAGATATGAACAAATAAAAATTGATAATGGAGTTCATCCATGGTGGTACGTCTTTGGGTCTTGCTCTCAAATGGGTAGGCCTTTTTATTAACTTAGCAAAAGAATTTGGAAAAATACAGAAGTATACCTCATTCTAGAGTTAAGTTGTATAAGCTTTGCTCAGATCGAAAAATAAAAAACACCAATGAATTTTTGGTGTCGAATTACCCAAAAATGACTGTCTTCACGCCTCGATATGAGTCTCTCACTTTCAGGCCCATGAGAAATTTCGTCTCGGTTTTTATGCCTGCACCTGCAATAAATTCATGGGAAAATGTCTCATTTTCCATGCCTCGTTTGTAAGATCGTGCACCCCTGCTCTGCCCCCCGTGCACTAGCGAAAACCAACTTTTAAATAATAATTAGGGTTGATTAAACAATGGGGGTGTTAGCCCAAATGGTTGGCGGAGTTCATGTTAAGGCATTTTTTTGTAGGGGAGGTCCCAAGGTCGAACCCACAGACCTCCCATTTTGGGCACTATGCTATAACGATAGTTGTAATCCTCGCTAACTTTGGAGTATGGTTTGATATGGCAGATCTCGCCAGATATGGTGGTGAACTGCCCAACCTTTTGGCGGATTGTGATATATATTTGACGAACTGGGGGGTTGGCACTATCCAACCCCTTTTCCAATTTTGAATTTCGTTTGCTAGGCGTCCTTGGACATTTTCCCGCTACCACATGGCAGCCTTCCATTGGGCCATGTCACGGCCTCTGCACTGTCATTGCCACGTCACCCCTGGTCCGTCAACTTTCCATGTCACCTGCCCGATGGTTGTACAGTTTGCAACGTGGCTGTACGTACTGCCACGTGGCATTTTCCCATTGGTCCACAGACTTACCAGAAAAGTCCAAAATCAAGTGACAAGTGGTAGCATCTGGTGCTTCCATGTCATCATGCTAACGTCATCTTGACACATTTCTCCCTCTATGTGTGCCATGTACCATGTACGGACGTTGAAATCATTCGTACCGAAGCTGATGTCAACAGTATAGATGCTGACCCATCCCTGCTGACTGGGCTAGGTTGACCAAAACTTTGACTGTGAATATCTTTTGATCTGTAACTCTGTTTGACAAGACGTTTACGCCATTAGAAAGCTTACGATGCGCTCTTCGCGATGATGCCAATTCACTGAGTTTTGAGGACTTTGAATGTTTTCCATTTCTATTTCTGCTGAGGCCATTATGAGCTTTTTGAGGTGCTTCTGCGAATTTTGAGATATGCTTAGTCTTCTCTGGATCCTTTTTGGATCAAGTGGAGTGTAGATTCCACATTGGTATTATCACCATGCAACATTGGGATCATCACCAAATAATGCGCATTATCCTTGGGAGCATCACTAGACTAGTGCATTACTCATGATTCCTTGATCTCCTCCTCACTTCACTATGTTTCAGTTAGTTAACTGAAGACTGATAGACTAGTTAACTCAACTAGGTCGGAGTTCACTCCTGTAACTACTTGAGAGACTAGACTAGGTGGCAGTTTACTCCCGTAACTACTGGTGTGTGTCCATATCACTCTATACCACCACTATGGTGCATTGGATTCTCCTCTAGTGTGCATTGGTTGAGTCATACATAGTATATCATGTGTAAATTACCATTCATTCATTTGGTTAATGAGAATTCTTCCATTCTTTCTCTCCCGCTTCTCTTTTCTTCTATTTTCTCTGCAACTG
>JASDQU010309835.1:82169-102646 GCA_032191745.1 Picea mariana | reverse complement strand
TTCTGGCTAATTTGCGGTCCATAAGCATTTGTGATCATTCCCTCCTTGTCCGAGACCATGGCTTTGTAGTGCAGTGTAATGGTATAAGGGGTGAAAAATCCTTCATCTAGGATGACTGTGGCGAGATTAAAGAGGATGGCTAGGCCTCTTGAAGCTCCATTTGATTCCATTTTATAGGAGCTACAATTTTTCCAACATATTTGGAGGATGTCTTCTACTATTTTCCCTGCACATTTTGTCTCTTGTATCAGGAGTATATTAGGGTCTTCCTTTTGGATGCAGTTTCGGAGAATCCTTTGCTTGGATCGTCCGTTTAGAACTCAGATATTCCATGTGAGGATCTTCATAGTTAACAATTTGGTGGGTGGGAGAAGGAGCTCTCAGAGAGACTTTGAATCTATCTTGAGTTGATCATATAGTTTCCTGCCTCCTTTATTAACTGTTGAGACAATTTTCTGCCTCATCGCTTGTTTTCTTTTGGGTGTTTTCTTGGATCTTGGTTTGGGCCTATGCTGATCCTGAGCCTAGATGTATCTCATCCTGGTGAATCCATAAATACCTTGTGAAATTTCCTAACTTGGTCCTCTGGTAAGGTTTGGAGATCCTTCTTGTTGAGTGCCTCTTCTAGCCTATCTAGGTGTATTTCAGATAGATCTCACTCATCCATTTCCATGATTGTATCTTCTTCTCTTACTGGTTCTTTTCCAAAGGCTGGGTTAGTCTGTGGGTCTGCTTGGGTTGTTGGGGCTTGATGCATTTGTGTTAGCTGATCGTCCTTGTGCTTGCTGAGATCTTCCCCCGTAATCATGTGGGGGTTTTCCACCTCTTATGTCTCTAGAAGGTGGTTAATGGCCTCAAATGAGTTGTTTTTTTGGTTCTTTTTTTCATTGACTGTTGTGGTTTTCTTTTGAGCTTGTCTTGTTTGATTGTGGACCTGGGTGAAGCCTTCCTTATGTTTTTCTTCATCTTCCTTATTGGGCGGTGGGGCAATTTAAAGGGAAATCTATGAAGAGATTCCCATGTTCATGGATTTTTCGACATCTGAAAGGGATGTGTTCATAGTCCAAGGTTTAGGCCCATTCATCATCTTGGTATTCTAAGTTGACTGTGCCTGACAAAGATTTGGAGATGTTCATATAGACACATATCCTTGCATAAGAGGGGTATTTTCTTTCTTTGGTAGCTTTACAATATTTGACATATTTCCCCATGGTTTTGCTTATGCCCATTAAAATTTCCTCTAACCATAACTCTTGAGGGAGGGAGTAGAGGCGAATCCATACTGGTGCATATGAAAAGTTTTCCTTTTCTGGGTAGAAGTTGTTCGTCCAGAAACAGAGGTAAAGGTCGATTGAGTTGTAGAAATAAGGTCCCCCTTCAAAGATCCTGTCCTTTTCCTCTAGGTTGTAGAATATTACTGTGAAGAATCCTTTGGAGCTTAGCTAGAGCTCATAGTCTCCCTTGGGGTTCCACCAAGTCTTGATCCATCGAGATAGGTTCTTTTCTAAGGGCCAGAGTCCTAGGAAATTTCCTATGAGGACATGGGCTCTCAAGAAATGTGTATGCTCTCCTATCCTGGTGGTTTTGATGGGTGCAATTAGGGATTGGGGGATGCATTTGTCGAGAATCCAAGCCCGAGCTGCTTTTGGATGCGAGGACTCAACATCCATGTTCGGTTTTCTACTAACATCCATTTCTTCTTCCATATATTGGTCTCTTATGCACAAAGGTGGCTCAAAGGATGGACGTTGCGCTCAGGAGTTCCCCAAATCGTTTTCTACGACATTACAATAAGAGGGGGCTTTCACCCCGCCTTCTTTTCCCATTCTTCTGGAGCAGTCAGGGCCGTAGAGCTGAGGCATTTAGCGTGAGCAGAGGGAGTCAGAGGTGATCAGGGAAGACAAGAGATGGGAGCATGTAGAAAACCCTAAAATTTACAGAGGGAGTCTACGTTGTAATCATTGTTCAATAATAATAATAATAATATTAATAATTGTTAATATTATTAATAATATTTTTTATTAATAACCACATTAATATATAATAATAATTTATAATATTCATAAATAAAGTATTAATAATACTTTATTAATTAGTAATTATTAGTAGTCATAATTATATTTATTAAAATTATTATTATTACTTTATTGTTATTATACATAATATAGTAATAAATAATAATAATGATAACTATTAAATAATTATTATTAGTGATTATTATTATTTTTTATAAATATATTTAATTAGTTATATCATACGAGGGTTACTTTAAGGATATGTATGTATAATATACATACCCTTCATACAATATTTATTAATTAATCATAATAATTAACCATGTCAACAATAATTTGTTAATAATATATTAAGGTCAATTATTAGGGTTACAATTATAAGACTTCTCTTTATTTTAATGGTTTGGGAATATGCTTTAAATCTTAGGTGGAATTTATTATTTTCAATATATTGGATTTAATGAAAGTTTTCTATGTGTGGGAGACTTGCTTTGTTAATTCTCCCACCCATAATAAATAAAACCATTGAAAAATATATAACATTGATATATATAGATGTATAATGGTCATAGTTTGTATCATGGTACAATGTATACACTCATAGCTTGTATAAAACAAGTTGATTTCCTTTATAAATCATCATTTGTAGCGTATAAATCAAGTATTTTTGTTATGAATGACCTTAGAATAATATAACTTATCACTTGCAATGTTATAAATGATTTTTATCAATGTTATGATGAAAAGTATAAATTATTAAATGATTTTCTATCAATGTCCTTAGAACTAATATAAATCAAATAGATTTACTGTCAATGTCCTTAGAACAAGTATAATTCACCATCTACAAATTTAAAGTTGATTTGTTATCAATGTCATGAGAACAAGTATGATTCTAGGTTTCCTTCTATGTACGACAAACAAAAATGGATGTTGCAACATGAAGAACATGGTAATGTTGCAATGTGACGCAATATGATGAACATATAATGTTGCAATGTGACGCAATATGATGAACATATAATGTTACAATCTTACGCAATATGATGAACATATTATGTTGCACTAACATTTAATGTGTTGCAATGTGATGAACATGTTGCAATGTGATGCAAATGTTGCAACACATATTGTGTTGTGATGTGACAAACATATAATTTTTCAATGTGACGCAAATATCATGTCTTCGCAATGTGATGCAAATATCCTTTCGTCACAATGTGACACAAATATCATGTCATCACAATGCGATGACCATAACATTGTCGTCCCAATGTGACAAAAATATCCCTGTTGTCACATTGTGAAGAACATGGCCTCCTCATCATAATGCGATGCAAATATCATGTCATCGTAATGTGACACAAATATCACGTAATAGCAATGCGATGATTATATCTGTGTCATCACATTGTGACAAATATGGCCTCCTTGTCACAATGTGACAAATATGAAATAGATTTACTCTCAATCTCCTTAAAACAAGTATAATTCACCATCTACAAATTTAAAGATGATTTGTTATAAATGTCATGAGAACAAGTATGATTTTAAGTTTCCTTCTATGTACTGCAAACAAAAACGTATGTTGCAACATGACGAATATAGTAATGTTGCAATGTGACACAATACGATGAACATATAATGTTGCAATGTGACACAATACGATGAACATATTATGTTGCACGGACATTTAATGTGTTGCAATGTAACGAACATGTTGCAATGTGATGCAAATGTTGCAACACATAATGTGTTTCAATGTGACGCAAATGTTGCAACACATAATGTGTTTCAATGTGACAAACATATAATGTTGCAATGTGACGAACATATAATGTTGCAATGTGATGTAAATATCATGTTGTCACAATGTGATGCAAACATCCTTTCATCACAATATGACACAAATATAATGGAATCACAATGCGATGACCATATCATTGTCATCGCAATGTGACAAAAATAGTTGTGTTGTCACATTGTGACGAACATTCCCTCCTCATCATAATGCGATGCAAATATCATGTCACATAATTGCGCCGCAAATATCATGTGATAACAATGCGATGATTATATCCTTGTCGTTGCATTGTGATGAACATGGCCTCCTCGTCACAGTGTGACACAAATATCATGTCGTTGAAATGCGATGCAAATATCATGTCGTCGCAATATGATGAAAATATCATGTCAGCTTGTCCCAATGTCACTCAAATATCATATCGTCGCAATGCAATGACTATAGCCTTCTTGTTGCAAGGCAACGAACATAACATCGACCCAATTAATTCATTAAGGATATGTTCAACCTAGGCTATTTACTAAGGCTATGTTCGACCTAGGATATATAATAAGGCTATGTATTAATACTTTATTAATATATTAGTATGGTCATTAACGTCCCAATAATGTATTACTAAGGTTAGTAAAGTCAATGCATTACTACTTAATTAATGTATTATTAAAATGTATTAGTGTATTAGTGTATTAATACTTTAGCAATTTATTAATTAATGTATTAATACTTTAGTAATGTATTAATTAATGTATTAATACTTTAGAAATGTATTAATGTAATAATTAATTAATACTTTACGATATACATTAATTTATTAATGTCATTCATAGTGATGGTCATGTCTAGCCATGATCTTCTAGAGACAACAATTGTCAAACATGGTTAACTATTGTGAACCATGATCAACTAAGGTCAACCATAGTGAAGGTCATGCATAGTGAAGTTCTAGGGAAGTTAACAATGGTCATGTTCAACAAAATTTAACATTATTCATGGTCAACCATAGTGAACCTTGGCCATTTCCAATTAATGTATTAATACTTTAATAATGTATTATTAATGTATCGTCCCAATTACTAACATAGTAATGTTGCAATGTGATGAACATAGTAGCATCACAATATGAAAAACATAGTAATGTCCCATTATGTCAAACATAGCCTTATCATTCCAATGCGATGAACATAGCCCCACCATCACAATGTGATCAACATGCCTTTTCATCACACTATGATGAATATATCCTTGTTGTTGCAATGTCATGAACATAGCCTCGTCATTGCAATGTGACACATGTATCCTACCCTCATAATGTGATAAAAATATCTTGTCATCACAATGTGATGAACATAGCCTTGTTGTGAGGATGTGTTGAACATAGCCTTCTCTTTTCAATGTGACGAACATAGCCTCGTCGTCGCAATGTGATGAACATTTCCTTATCATTGCACCATTGCAAATAAAGCCTTATTATCACACTATGAAGAGCATAGCCCTATCATCGCACTGTGAATAACATAGCCTTATCGTCGCACTATGATGAAGATATCTTGCAATGTGATGAACATAGCCTCGTTGTCCCAATGTGATGAAAACATTATGTTCTCACAATATGTTCTCACAATATGATGCAAATATCCTATCATCAGAATGTGATGAACATAGCCTTATTTTCGCTATGTTTCGAACATAGCCTTGTCGTTGCTATGTTCTAAACATACCCTTGTCATTGCAATTTCACAATCATAGCCTTGTCGTTGCAATGTGATGAACATATCCTTGTCATCACAATTTCTGGAACATAGCCTTCTCATCTCTATGTGATGAACATATCCTTGTCATGCAAATGCGATGAACATAGCCTCATCATCCCAATGTGACGGAAATTTCATGTTGTTGCAATGCAATGCAAATATCATGTTGCAACAATGTGATGCAAATATCCTATCTTTGCAATATGAGGACCATAGCCTTATTGTGGCTATGTGATGAACATAGCCTTGTCTTCACATTATGATGAACATGGCCTGGTCATTACATTGTGACTCAAATATCATTCCATCACAATGTGACGCAAATATCATGTCATTGCAATATGATGCAAATATCGCATTGTCGCAATGTGACGAAAATATCATGTCATCGCTATGCTATGCGACGACCATAGCCTTCTAGACACAATGTAACAGACATATCCTTGTCATTGTATAATGACGAACATATCCCCCTCATCACAAAGTGAAGCAAATATCTTGTCATCACAATATGATGTAGATATCATGTCATCGCAATGTCACACAAATATCTTGCCATCGCAATCTAACGAACATAGCGNCAGACATATCCTTGTCATTGTATAATGACGAACATATCCCCCTCATCACAAAGTGAAGCAAATATCTTGTCATCACAATATGATGTAGATATCATGTCATCGCAATGTCACACAAATATCTTGCCATCGCAATCTAACGAACATAGCCTTGTTACGACAAGACTATGACCTCATTTAATTTAGACAAGGCCATTATACATTTATGTAAATTAATACTTTAATTTATACATTAATAAACCATTAATTTATATACTTTAATACATTAATATAAGATATTAATGTATTACATTAATACATTATAATGATATATTAGTGTAAAGTAATAATTAATTAACACATTAATGGTCATCCCCAAGGCATGTCATCACATTGTGACGCAAATATCATGTGATATACATGCGACAAATATATCCTTGTCATCACATTTTGATGAACATGGCGTCCTCGTCACAATGTGACGCAAATAGCATGTTGTCGAAATGTGATGCAAATATCATGTCATCGCAATATGATTAAAATATCTTGTCAGATTGTCCCAATTTCACACAAAAATCATATTGTCTCAATGCAACAACCAAAGCCTTCTTTCCGCAATGCGACGAACATAACATCGACCCAATTAATGCACTAAGGCTATGATCAACCTAAGCTATTTACTAAGGCTATGTTTGACCTAGGCTATTTAATAAGGTTGTGTATTAATACTTTATTAATGTATTATTATAATGTATTAGTGTATTAATACTTTAGCAATGTATTAATTAATAATGTGTTAATAAATTAATACAATACATTATTAAAGTATCAATTAATTAATAAGTTACATTATACATTAATGAAAATTAATACTTTAATTTAGAAATGACACTAATGTAATGATGCATTATTTTTGTATTAATATTTTAATAATGTATTACTATTTTATTAATGTTTTAATGTATTAATACTTTAGCAATGTATTAATTAATAATGTATTAATGTATTAATTAATCAATACTTTACAATATACATTAATGTATTAATGTCATTGGTAGTGATGGTCATGGCTAGCCATGATATTTGCATTACATTGCGACGACATGATCATGCCGTCGCAATGTGATGAAAATATCATGTCGTCGCTATGGGATGAACATAGCCTTCTAGATACAATGTGACGAACATAGCCTCGTGACGACATAGCCTTGTGACGAACATATCTTTGTCATCGCATTATGATGAACATATCCCCCTCATTACAAAGTGAAGCAAATATCTTGTGGTCACAATATGATGTACATTTATGTAAATTAATACTTTAATTTAGACATTTCATTAATGTACTAATGCATTATTAATGTATTAATACTTTAATAATGTATTACTACTTTATTTTAATAATGTTTTACTAAATACATTAAGTTTAATGTATTACTACTTTATTAATGTGTTATTAATTTTGTCTTTATTAATGTATTATACTTTTGCAATATATAAATTAATAATGTATTAATTAATTAATATATTTAATAATGTGTTCATGTATTTATTATTTAATATATTACATTAACAATGTATCGATGAATTAATACATTATCACTTAATTAATATGTTACATTACACAAATGCAAATTAATACTTTAATTTATACATTAATAAATCATTAATTTATATACATTAATACATTAATATAAGATATTAATGTATTACATTAATAAGTTATAATGATATATTAGTGTAAATTAATAATTAATTAACACATTAATGGTCATCCCCAAGGCATGTTGACATGTGAACTAACAACAAACACTTTATAAAGATGAAAAATGGTGTCCATTTGCCGATATGGACCACTTTTATAAAGTGATTGTATTTTATATTTTTAATTCTATTTTTTGAAAGTTTAATATATAAATGCTTTATTAATGTATTTATTAATATTATTTTTAATGTATGGATGCTTTATTAATTTATTAAATTAATAATGTTATTACTATATAACTAATTCTTTAATGATTATGTAATAATGTATTATTATTGTTAATATATTTCTTCATTATTATAATAATGTAATAGTTTGATGCTTGTTTTTAGGTAATAATTTTTTTTTACTTTGTCAATTTACTAATGCTTTAATTTATTTATACTCTAACTAACTTTGAATGTATAATGTAGTAATATATAAATTAATTAATACAATATATTAATAAGGTATATATCAATTAATATGTTACATTTATATATTTAATATATTATATATTAATGTATTGATAGTTATTTTATAAAATGTATTTATTATCTTTATACATAATATTAACAGAGTAAAGTATTTTTCTATTATCATTAATAATATAATAATATATTTTATTATTATTATATTAATTAATTAATTATTTATATATTTATTAATTAATATTTTATTACTTTCATACATTTATGTAATATTATATCAATGATCAATTTATTTATATATTATTAATGTATTATTATTTGAATAATATATTACTTTATTATTATTATTATTATTATTATTTAGTTTATTATTAATTAATTTATATTTTGTAAACACTTATTAATTGATATTTTATTTATTATTAATATCAATTAAGAACTAAAAAATAATTTATTATTAATATGAATTAATAATTAAAAAATAATTTATTATTAATTAATAATTTTGATCTAATTAGTTATAATTAATTATTTATTAACAATTAAGTAATTACTTATAATAATTTAATAAATTATTAATAATTAGTTAAAAAAAATCAAAGATAATTAATTATTAATAATTAGTTAAAAAAAATTAAAAAAATTAATTATTAATAATTAGTTAAAAAAAATTAAAGATAATTAATTATTAATTATTTAATATTTATTATAACTAAAATGTATTTATTTATTAATGGTTGTTTCAAATATGTGTAGTCAATTAATAACAACCGCTTTTATGTAAAAAGTGGTTGATATAAACTTATCTGAACCATTAATTTAAAAATGTGAAAAATGACAATCCACCTATATCAACCACTTTTACATAAAAATGATTATTATTAGAATTAAGAGATTATTAGTTATTTGGCATGGAATATTGTCCATGATTACCTCTGTTATTTGGTGACTTTCTTTTAGTTCTATTGGAATGGACTGTATAATTCATGAATATGACAAACGTATCTCTTAATATTTTTTAAAGGATTGTACTGATATAATAATTGTATTAAAATTAAATATATAATTTTTTTTTATATATAAATATAGATTTGTATGAATTTGGGTTTAATAAATATTTATAGAAAAAAAATATAGATTTAATTTGTATATGGATTTTGGATTACTCATGTTAGTATATTTTATTATAATTTTTTATTACTATCATAATTTCTTTTTAATTTTAATAGTCTCAAGGATTATGTGATGTTCCATAATATCAATCAAATAGTAAATTCAGATATTTTTATATATAAATATAGATTTGTATGAATTTGGATTTAATAAATATTTAAAGTTAAAAAATATAGATTTAATTTGTATATGGATTTTGGATTATGACTAACTCATGTTCGTTTATTTTATTATAATTTTTTATTATTATCATAATTTCTTTTAGTTTTCATAGTCTCATGGATTATGTGATCGATAATATCAATCAAATAGTAAATTCAGATTTTTTTATATATAAATATAGATTTGTATGAATTTGGATTTAATAAATATTTAAAGTTCAAAAGTATAGATTTAATTTGTATATGGATTTTGGATTATGACGAACTCATGTTAGTTTATCTTAAAATCCTAGACAAAACCACTAAAAACCAAGTCTTTCAAGTGCTCAATTAGTCCATAAGGTTAAAAATAGCAAAGAACTATAGAAAGTGGGTAAAAAATTATACTAATAGTAAAAATAAAACCTTTTACCATACCATTTGTGTTGTTTCATGTGGATTTTAGGCCATTTTCCCCACAATCTTTAAGTGACGATTGTGTGAGCTATAGTCAAGAAAAGCGCAAACCATTTAGACCAAGTAAGTGCCCATTCCATCCTCTTCAATTTCAATGGTTCAAATTTCAGTTTTAGTGGCCATTTTCTGAGTACTAAGGGTTGTTAGATAGAAACTAGGGCGTACGTGGGTGATAGATCATCGGGTCACGTATACGACCCCATATACATGGGAAAAGAAAATCATGCACACATATATGAGGCCCTATATGCGTATGTCATAAGGATAGCCCGCGTACAAGTATGCAAACAATTTTTTTAAAGGTATTAACTTTAAAAATGACTCTTTCCATTGCCACTAAGATCCACGTATGGGGATATTGGTAAGAAATGGTTTTTATTTATTTATTTATTTTTTGTTTTTTAATTTTGATAAAGGAAAGATAAAATACAAATATTTGTGTATGGTATCAAGTATTAACAATTTTTTTGTTACGCAGATGTAGGTCCGTGATAACTAGAGGTATTCCCACGACATCAGTGAAGGGGCGAGGAAGATGAGATAGTACGTGGGGATGTGGAGAGATTACTACAAAATGTGCACGGGAACATATCTCGATTGACACACAAGATTCCTATGGTTCAATTGGAGGTTCTGTTGGAGGTGAAGTAACAATAGGAGCTGGGTGTACCCCATGTGTGGGTGCAACTCTTCTATTGTCTTGAAAATTCCATAGTGTTCTATCATGATATGCGTCCAACACCATAGACATAGATGCCATGGTTCTACTATGTATCGGCCATATATGTATTTTGAGGGTGTGAGCCCCATTTTGTACTATGACACTGTATTTTTGGAAATGATGAAATACAAAAAATAATTTCTTCGACTTTACTTATATGTTACATTTTGTAAATGTATGAATGTGTTTTCCTTACTTAGTTATGTGATAAATGCCAATATAAAATATAATTATCATATGCATTAGATACTTGATTAAGACTTCTAGGGATGTGATTATACGTAAGAAAATCAAAATATCGTTCCAAAATTCATACTCGTAGGAATCATCAGAGTAGAGTAGAATCTTTCACGCAGTAACTGTCGTTCAACTAACATATGACTAACTGAGACTCTAGAAAAACTTCTAAAGATAGAACACCATGTGAAATGGCATCGCATAATAACTCTATAATGATGCTATACTCAACCAAATTATTTGTTGATGTCTCCAGAAAAACACCATTCGAAGACACTAGTTGTCCCTCGGGTGAATAGATAACCCAAGCAATGGAAGCCATGTTCTGTTTATGACGAATGGAATCATCCACGGATCCTAAGTAGACCGAAGATTCTGTTGGCATCTTCCAACCAAGGGAAAACTCAATAAGTACATCAATGAGATAAAGAAAAGATAAAAAATTATATACACTCAGATACACTAATATACAAAGTTCAAGCCCAAGTTTGCGGGCTCAAGCGTAATACCTTTTAAGGTATCACCCATTTCTGGGCTCGTCCAACATATTCCCCTAATAATCCTATAATTTTTAGGATATTTTCTCTAAGACACATCACACGATATAAGGACTATGCCACATGGGGTTGAACTTACCTACCCCCAATGGTTCTTTGTCTTGGTCATAAAGGATAACCAAGTCACCCTCAGTATACTGCCAGAGATAGATAGAATTATTGCATTGAACCTTAAAACATCATTTATTCACTTCGATAGTCGTAAAATCTTCTTGACACTGCTCATCAAGGTGCTCTAGGTGTACGAGGTGTTTTTCAAGATCAGATGTGTCAAGTAGGAGCTCAATTTCCATTTTAAGAGAAGGGATTTACATTCAATAGGAAGAATAGACTCCATACCATGTACTAATTAAAAAGGGGAGAAACCAGTGGAAGTATTTACTGTAGTTCGGTATGCCCAAAGTTCAAGGTAAAGAATCACATGCCAGTAAGATTTACTTTGGCTAATCGTCTTCTGCAAAATGGTTTTGAGATATTTATTCACAACGTCTACCTATCCATTTTCCTGGGGATAATAAGGTGAATAATGACCATGTGTAAACCCCATTTTTGATGTTAAATATGACATCATCTCATTCTGGAAGTGACTTCCATGATCAATGAAAATATCTTTTGGGATTTCAAACCGGGCTATAATCTAATTGAATATGAAAAATTATGCATTCTTAGCATTGAATTTAACGGTAGGCATGGCCTCTAACCATTTAGTAAAATAATTGATAACCACGATAAAATGTGGTACCCCTAGCTGAAGCTAGGTTGTAGTCCATAAAATCCACCCCCCACTTAGTGAAGGGGCCGACGGTGACGAATGGGTGAATAGGGGTTGGGTGCGAGAACATTTTCCTAGCAAACACCTAGAAAGCGTGGCACTTATTGATCACTTCAACGCAATATTCAAACATTGATGGCCAAAAATAACCAACTCGTAATATCTTTTGGGTTGTCGCAAGCCCAAATAAATGACCACCACACGCCCCATTGTCACATTCATTAATAACAACTAAAACTTCCTCGTGAGTCAAACAATGACATAAAAATTATCCACCAGTTGAAGATACAAAGTGTTGTCGATAATAGGGTAGTTCTTAGCTTGATGACATATACGTCATTGATTGTCTCTCGACAGATGTTGGGGTATCTTCAAGGTTTGAAGATAGATCAAAATATATCTGTACCAGGGGTCCAAAGACGAGATAGGGAATATGTGCTCATCTGAAAATGAATCATCATGGAAAATGTTCTTATCTAGTCTAGGGAAGTCTAACATCAACTCGGAAAAAACTAGTGATTGCTTGGATTTCACTGAAGCAAAATAGGGATAAAATTCTTGCAAAATAAAAATCCACTTATTGTATTTAACCCCTATGATGCACCTATTATGGACGTATTGAAGTGGATGTATATCCATAACCACGATAGTTTTATAGAGTAAGATATAATGTGGTAATATCTTAACCACATGCATGGAAGCCAAGGCCAATTTCTCTATATGAGAGTATTTGAGTTCAGGACCAACTATATTTCAACTAAGGTAATAGAAAACATGCTCATGGAGCTCATAATCCTCCTAAATAGGTACCATACCAACGATCCCTTAGGACGGGTTGATACAAATAAAAAAGTCTCTACTATAGTCTGAGGGCTTCAATAGAGGTGTCAATATCAAATATTTCTTAAGAGCATCGAAGGATTCCTACGCTTTCTCATCCCATATGAATGGAGTGTCCTTCTTCAAAATACACATGAAACATTTAGTTATATTGGCATAGTTCACTATGAAACGACGCAGGAAGTTATCCTTCCCCTGTAAACCTTGAAGTTGTCTAATGTTGCACGGGGGAGGAAATCAAAGTATTTCCTCAACCTTCATAGGATCCAACATGATCCCATGATCAAACACTATGATCCTAAGAGACGACCAGACCAAAGATGCATTTGTGAGGGTTCAACCAAATGTGATAATAAAAAAATCTCTCAAATACGAATTGAAGGTGAGTTGAGTGATCTACCCTGTTGCGAGAGTGAGCAACGACATCGTATAGGTAAGCTTCGATGATATGTTGAAGATCGTGATATGCAAAGTTCACAACACATTTGAAGGTTTCTCCAACATTTTTAAGACCGAAATTATTTTTTTGGAACGCAAAGGTACCCCAAGGACAAATAAACGTCACCTTGTGTTGATCCTCGAGTTTGATATGAATTTTATTATATCCTGAAATATATCAATAAAGGAAATGAATTCACTTCCCACACAGTCATCAAGAATTTGGTCAATGAAAGGAGTGGGGAAGTTATATTTAGGATAGGATTTGTTTAGATCTCTAAAATCCATACATACGCAGACAATTCCTTGTTTTTAATCTATGGGAATGGGGTTGGACACCCATTCAGTCAAGGGAATTGAGTAGATGAAACTAGCACTGAGTAGCTTCTCTACTTATTCCTTAATAGTAGGGGCCTTCCTAGGATTAACAACTCTAAGACATTGTCGAACTAGTTTATCATTCATACAAGTTTTAATCTCATGTTCGACAATGTTGGGGTTGATCTCTGTAACTCTTACGTCCATGAGGAGGAAGGATATGGGTCAACAATAGTGTCTAGAATATCCTGATAAACAATTTATACCACTGACAATGGCATTTCCATCTGAATGTGCAACTAAACTTCATACGATATAGTCGGGGAAGGTAGGGTCCAAGGGTCGTTGAAATACAAAGTTTGGAAAGGAAATTACCTAATCAACGATGAATAGTCACTGGAAATGGCA
Source organism: Picea mariana (assembly GCA_032191745.1). Lineage (NCBI taxonomy): Eukaryota > Viridiplantae > Streptophyta > Pinopsida > Pinales > Pinaceae > Picea > Picea mariana. The sequence continues at coordinate 88,263 of JASDQU010309835.1, read as the reverse complement.
TTAATATGTCCAATCGGTTCCATGAAATCAAAAATACCCATAAAGGAGCAATACATCCTGACTCCAATATTCTCAGTTTCCTGCTGAGAATTATCAATAATGGAAATCGTAGTCCTTGAACATGTGCGAAGGAAATTAGTTGATTTTCATGATCTTCCCTTCATGAGGGAAGCATAAAACATAGAAAACTGACGAAACAATAAATTTCATGGAATAATACCAATTACACCCTAATAAAAGGTTTTAGTTGAGGGGTGCATCAACCACCTCAACGTCGATCTCCATATTCTTTCCTCCCAACTAGACTAGGAATGTAGGAAGGATACCATGGGGTTGGAAAGAATTCCCATCGAATGCGGTTAACATGGCCATGGATTGAGACAGGTCTGGAGATCCAATGGCTTTCCAACAATCTAGAGACATCACGGATGTCGAAGCACCTTCATAAACTATAGTAAGTTCTTGATGGTAATATTATTGTACTACACGTGGATTTTAAAGGCCACATGGTAAGGTAAGCGAGGCTTCACATCCATAACATCAAACTTGATAACATTTGAACCACTCGGTTTTAGAGCTCCTAATGTAGATAGCAAGGCATTCCTCTATGAGGGACACGTCTAGAGCACCTCCAAAGCCAACATCATGCATGGGGTTTGGCCCAAATATTCGACAATCGAATAATTTTGGGCGGATCTGGCATCAGGATTGTGGGCATAACACTTAAGTACTCCTTTTGGAATATGATGCAGAGGTTCTAACTTTTCGATATGCAACGGTGTTTCCAGAGGAGGGGGAGATTTTGGACTTAAAACAGTTTGTGAACAACTGTAATTGCGATATCGAGTGGCTACATCAATCTGAGACTTGACAATATTGACGCATAGATGACCACCTTCATGTGCCAATAGGTTTTGACTCCCACTCGATGCATTTGTGGTATTAGAGGTCCCAAAGGTCATATTCTGATTGTACAAAAACATGTTGGTCAACATAACAAGTGTTGTTATGCGATGAGTGATCCAGATTATTTTCGGCACGAAATGAGAGTGGAGATATAATAAACAAATATACAGAGATATATCGGATATCCAAAAATATAACATAAATATATCAGAGATGCAACCATAAACACAGAGATATAGTAATACATGATTTCTATTAATGTAATAAATGTACAAAGACTATAAAAATACAGAGTGAAAGACTCACTACAATGGTGGAGGCTTATCTCTGAGAAGAGATGTGATGGTTGTGCTCATTCACAAGAAGATGATTATTACAATGATGCTCTAAGGGACCTTTTAGCATAAGGAAAATCCAAAACCTTAACCCCAGAAGATGAAAAGACAAAAGGTTTTCGGGCCCCGATGGGAGTGGTTGATACGTCAACTTCCGAGGGGTGTAACTTTGGCATACGATCTCAATTTGGGGTGCACGATAGCTTGTTGGAAATATCTATTCGAGGAATACAACTTTTGTGTGAGAAACATGAATTACATTCCATGTTGCTCCCTACTTTCCAAAAAAACGTTGTTTAGGGCCTCGAAACAACCTCAGAAGTTTGGGACCTGAGAAAACTGTTTTGAGCCAATTGGAAAAGGTGGGTGGCCACTGATATCCACCTGGATCAATCCTCCCTCCTTAGGAAGAAATGGTCTCCATTGCATTGAGTTCTCGAGGGAGAGGAGAAAACAATTGTTGAATCTGAATCTTGGTGAGTTTCTTGCCTTGCTGGAGATGTCACGTTGCTTGGTTTGTTGAAGGTTTTCACGAACCAGTTGTTGGCAGGGTTGACCTTGTTCAGCCAGTCAGGCTATCTGAGATGACTGTGTGTAGAAGGAATCTTTGTGTTTTGCTACAATCTTGTCGACCTGCTTTTGTTGGATAGAAGGTGCTTGGGCCGAGGCTATAGTGGTTGCAGTATCCTTATGTTCCCCTTTTGAACAGATTGTGGAGAAGATGAATTTTGTAGTATGAGATACTACCTTGCAACACTTTTTAGGTGGGACAATATTCAGAGCTACCTCTGGTATTCTATAGATATGAACCCCCAGAGAAACAATGACACTGCGGGGTTGAAACTCATAAACAACATGGCGTCTCCACATAGATGGCTGGCCCAAGATAACATCATAGACATCCAGTGGGGAAACATCACATAATACCTCATCCTTGAAGGGTTGGATGTCGTATGACAATCGACACTCTTGGTTGACACAAAGAGCTTGTCCTTAGTGAAGCCACCCAATGTTGTATGGTTGCAGTTGTGGTGTTGTCGACAATCCCAACTGTTTGATGACCTCTGCTGAGATGAGTTTCTTATGGCTTCCACTATCAACAATAAAATGTAGTGAGGTCCCCTTCACCCAGATCTATGAATGAAAAAGACACTTCCCCTCTTCAGGATCTGTTGGTTCTTCTGGTTGAATTTTTGTGGTCACAAAAATAGCAGTGGGTCTGTGTCGATGATCTGTCTTTTACTAGTATTTTTAGAATCAGATTTTGAATCAGGGTTCGACTCCTTGTCTTTGATGTCGGCCACCAATGACTGTTTTGAGAAAAATTAATCGGTGTTGTGCCAGTGTATTTTGTGGAAATCGCACCATTTTCTGGTGTCCTTCTTTGTCTTCCCATGACCCTTCTTTTCCTGTGGCTTGAACTAGTTTTCAGGAGACTGTTTGTTAGGGTCATTTTTGTCATACTTTGGTTGTTGCAGATTTGTAGATCAAAACTCTCATTTTTTCTGGTGCTTAAATTTCTTCTCGATTTAAACAACATATTGATAAGCATCACCGAGTGATGAGATGTCCAGAAAATCCATTTTAGTCTAGATGTATCTGTGTAGAGCCCAATGGTATTTCAGAACCAAATGTCGTTCAGAGTCTTTGATGCCCAACTTGGTGTGCAAGGTATGGAAGGTATTGGTGAAATCCGGAACTGCTTGGCCCCTCTCTTCCTACAATGTGGCCCATCTCATGTACCGGTCCTCATAGTTTCCAATAGGGTAATACTGTTCTTTTACTGCATCCACAAAAAAATCCCAAGTGGGCCTAGTCCCATATATTCCAGACTCCTCTGTGAAAAGTTGCTCCCAGTAAGTTTCCCAATAATTTTTTACATGGGGGAGATCTTTAAGGAGTGTGAAGGTGATATTTTCCCTATCGAAAAATTGGTGAACAAAGTAATAATTGTCTAGTAGATTTAACTATTTGTCTAGGGCATCTGCATCTATCTAACCTTCAAATATGGTAATATTAAAATTAACCTATACCTTGAAAGGAGAGGTGCTTCCAAAGTGGTCGCTTGATGAAGATGCGCCTGATGCTATCGGAAGGCATTAAAGGATGTGAGAAAAATTCTCCATAATTTCATCCCTCTCTCACATGGGAGCTTTCTCAAGCAATAGACTGATAGGATCATCTGCTCCGTCATTTTTCTTTTCTTCCACCATTGAGTATTTCTTGGGTGTGCAAGAGCGATTGTCCTGAAGAGAAACAAGCTCAAGACCCAACTTGCTATACTCAGACCTCGTCGGGGACATACACTGAAAAAAATGATCAAGGGCCGCCTACTCTGATACCACTGATCCAAATTATTTTTGGCACGAAATGAGAGTGGAGATATAATAAATAAATATACGCAGATATATCGGATATCCAAAAATATAACAGAAATGTATTTGAGATGCAACCTTAAACACAGAGATACAATAATACAAGATTTCTATTAATGAAATAAATGTACAGAGACTGTAAAAATACAGAGTGAAAAACTCGCTAGAATGGTGGCATCTTATCTCCAAGAAGAGATTCGATGGTTGCACTCATTCGCAAGAAGATCATTATTAAAATGAGGCTCTAAGGGCCTTTTTAGCATAAGGAAAATCCAAAACCCTAACCCTGGAAGGTGAAAATCCAAAAGGTTTGTGGGCCCCGATGGGGGTGGTTGATACGTCAACTTCCGAGGGGCGTAACTTTGGCATACAATCTCCATTTGGGATGCACAATAGCTCGTTAGAAAGATCTATTTAAGGAATACAACTTTTGTGTGAGAAACATCAATCTAGATTCCATATTTCTCCCCGTTTTCCCAAAAAATGTCATTTAGGGCCTCAAAACATCCCAGGAAGTTTGGGACCCGAGAAAACTACTAAAAATAGTAAATTGCCAAAATTTTCAGAAACCGTTTTTGAGAAGTTTGGAAAAGGTAGGTGGCCACCAATATCCACCAGGATCAATGATCCTCGAGGCTTCCTAAATTTTGGTGGACAAGTGAGTAAGGTGATCATATTTACAAAGTTTACATGGAAACTTTACCTTCCTCTTCTCTTTCTTTCCTTCACCAGCATTATTATTTGAATTATCATTATTATTATTGTCCTTGGATTTATTATTCTTATTATTCTTCCCACCCTTACAATTATTACCTTTCCCTTTTACTTTTTTTCCCTTCGGGTTGTTGGCTATCGTCTGGGTTCATTAATGACTGCAAAGAACGTACATCCGTCGACTGAATGGTGGAGGACGAATCTGAAGCTTGTCCTACTACATGATGGCTTAGAGAAAATCTTTCAACTGGTTCATGACCAAATCTATAATCTTGGCACTTGCAGAACCTACAATGCCATCAACATAAGGTCTAGGATTTTATCTAGGATCATAGTTTAAACACGGTGCATCAGAGAGAATTTCATAAAACATCCCATATTGAGCATATATGAGGTCCAATTACTGGAATTTGAAGATAGATTCTTCCTTATAGGTCACTCTGTATGTAGAAACATCCATTGAAATATAAGGAAACAAAGAGTTGAGGAACCATTCTGACAGAAACTCTAGAGGAATGTAGACCTTAATAAATCTCTTTTGTCTACGCCACTCTTGGATATGATAAGAGATATGGGTGGATTTATCATGAAAAAAATTCGAAAAGTGTTCCAGGTTGGCATCGTAACGAACCGGTGACTGGAAGAGGTTGAGAAAAATGAACACCATCTGGTTGAAATTTTTGTAAGTTCCCTCTAGTAGCTCAATGTACCACTTCACAATGATCCCCATGAGAGTGCATTGAAATATCCTCAAATGAGTAGAATCATCATTAAGGGAGTTATATGAGCACTGGAGGTGGAAAGTAGTCACATGGTCATCTGGGTCCTCACCAGTCTTGTCCTTGAATTTTGGAATGTATAAAGGAATCTTAGTGGGGACGAGGGGCCATGACAGATCATGAAATACATGGTCATTCATTAAATTTGATAGGTATGTCAGATTTAGTGTGTCCATAAAAGGGATTTGGGGTTGTGACATCTAATCCCATGATCTCGGGAAAGATTGGGGTTGAAAGATTGTAGACCATCCAGGGTTCTGGTATATACCATGGCCTTGTTTGGTAGGGTATTATCCTCCTCCTAAATGACTCATGAATATTTGTAAGGGCACCATACCCATGGAAACGCCATGATAAGGATTATATATGTTTCCCCTAGATGAAGGAGCTTTGTGCTGGGGGTAGCCCATACTTTGAAACTGACTCCCTCTGGATGGAACATCAAAGGACAGAGGGGTAATTTCCATAATAAAAGCGTTCATTGGAATCGACTTTGAGGAAGAGGGAATGATGGATGGAATATATGAAGTAAACTAACCACCCATTGGAACACTCCATCACGGAGCACCGATTCTAGGATTAGGCCCGGAGGAAAGAGGATTCCAACCTCCAACCATAGGAACCGCTTGGGGAATATGACTTCCACCAAATGAGAAAGGAACATAAGGAGGCGTCGTTCCCCCATACTCAAAACTAGGATTCATATTAGCTATGGAAACGGAGGATGAGAAGTGTGACATCATGTTGGGAATGCCAAAAGAGAAAGGATTAGAGGCCGAAGGTATTTACTAAGAATCATGATGTGTAATATTGTATGGAAATATAAAAGGATTTGTCCCCACAGGCTAAGAAGAGCTCATGGGTTGGGCAGGAAAAGGACCTATGACATCACCGATGATAATGGAGTCGAGGGGATCCCACTAATCATTGAGGATATGGGGTTCTAAGGACTTATTGAGAATTTCATATCTGACTCAGTACTCAT
>JASDQU010309835.1:66882-82155 GCA_032191745.1 Picea mariana | reverse complement strand
ATATGTGCCACTCTTATTAACTAGGAGGCGACTTCGGTAATGGATCAAGACGCGGTGGTAATTTCAAAAGATGAAGAGACTGGCGAGGAGTCTAGTCTCACTCCACAATGACTCAAAAATCAAGATATAATACAAAATCCCAACTCCAACTAATAATGAGAGAGCACACCAAAATAAAGAAAAAGGCCAATGCACACGAACATGATATAATGGTTGAAAAGGGGCCTCCCAAACTAAAGTAGGTATTCCTCGCCCAATTAGTTATAAGGACCCTCGTAGGCTTAAGAATGTAGTTAATGAGATCCCCTCGGAGAGGTAATCCTCCATAAAGGTTGTGTGTTGTCTGATCCCTATCTGACTTAGGGTACCTGCAGAATAACCCCTACTAGCAACCTATGTGGCTACCTATGTCAAGCAACTAAAGTCACCATGATATAACCAATACTTAGATGAGTAGTAAGAAGTCTGGTCCACCATATAAGGATGGTAGAAAAGGCTGAAATCTCAAAAGAATCACCTCTCACGGAGGTAAAGGTACTATCAAGACTCCTAGATAAGAATAGAGCCATAAAAATATATTTGACTCTAGGATGGTAATATGACTCAACATATAAAAAGAAGAAAATATAAAAACACTATTAAGTACTAGTCTTGAATTTCAAAGAGATGGTATTCTTGTAAATGAAATTTTCACAATGAAATCTCTATAATTTCAATGAAGTGAAATATTTCCAAATGTGTCAAAATCAATGCAAAGTAATCAAAAGTGAAAATGCCATAAGTACAATGCAAATAAACAAATCTTTTTGTATTTTTGATATAATGAAAAGAAAATGCAAGGATTGAATAACAACCTTACAGGTAGGCCCTACTGCAACAAAAAAGAGACATGCCAACATGATACCAAGAAACAACTACTCAGACCAATATGCAAGGACAACAAATAAAAAAAATGACAAGAAAGGAATTTTCCCAAAAATACAATAATCAAAAGACTTCTTATCACTTTGTAGGCACTTAACATTCATAATAGAAACCCAAGAAGACTCAATAACCAATAAAACTTACCCAACAAACACCAAACTCAACCAGAAAGACTTAATAGATTATGTATGCCATTGTTCAAGGAACCGACACATATATACGTTCCCTAAACACAGATATCTAGTGCATGTACGTGAATGTCAAGTGAAAAACTGCATATACCAAGAAAAACACTGCCAAAGCAAGGTTAAGCCAAGAAAATCAGATGAAAGATAAAATGAAATCTTTGAAGAAACAAGTTACAAGGAAACTCGGAAAAAAAGAGAGAAAATCAATGAGAAAAACACTCAATACCCCAAAAAGGAGATATCCACAGTGGAGTCTCCAATTCTGTTACGAGGAAAATATATCTATGGCTAGGAGAAAACCACAACAGATGGAATGACACCTAGGAATCAACTCTAATATCAAGTATGATATATAAATTAAATGCTAACAAGAGAAGGATAGAAGCCTACCTCGTCCGAACGTTCGAACAAGACCACCATTGAGCATGAAACCCAAAGATTTATACTTGCAACTTGTCCTCAACAACCAAGATACACAAGCATATGCTGATAATATATAATTTCAGCATATAAATTAGCATAATCCATTAACATACATGACAAATATGCCCATGGAAAGTAATTCAAATATTTTCAAGATATCAATTAGACAAGAAAATAGTATTTATATTAAAGTAATCAACAGAAGTACACATGTGACAAACTTCTACAAAGACACATATCAGAACTGCGAAACTAAGTCCCTCTAGTTGGGCCTCCACCACTTCAATCCTTCACAAAGGAAAGCTCATATGTAGGAGTCAATTAGGTTCTCCGTCACAAAATGGGAAGAGCTTGGGGACTGAACAAAAGAAGTTCATACTTTCAATGACAAAGGCATGCAGACTCAATATGAAGTGAAATTTCTTCAGAGTATCTTTTCTCTCAATGTGTTGAATTCCCTCAAGGCTTGGATATGGCTCACTTTATAGTCTCTAAATGGAACTGAAGGGTTGATTCGTAGCATTTCCATTATACAGAAGGTAAAAGATCATAGATCTTGTGACATGGCATAGAAACTCGACATAATTTTTAATTTTTGAGCACCAAACCCGATGTACGTGGGTTGTTGTGGATCAAACTACGTATACGCATGTTGTATAACTGATAGGGTGCGTATATGTAAAAAAATGTGTATTTCATCTCTAGAGTGAACAAAAACGTGACTTCAAGTCTGTAGAGGAATATGAAAGGCCATCAAAGAAAGATGCATGGAGTGAGGAAAAATTTATTGTAACAGGTGCTAGTGAGTAGCATCATTGATTCTGAGTCTTCCATTCTTCAATAAGGAAAAAATTGAAGGTTTGGAGGGATTCCACAGGGTAGGATGATGTGTAGGATATTGTTCCAGGGTTGGATGATAACTTTGTTCTAGGTGGCTCTTTGAAAAGTACCTTCCTTGGTAAGAGGGAGCATTGATTTTTGTAGCATCGTAAAGGTACTTCCACACATGTATAAGTGTCTTGACGTGTGGAAGTTATCCAAATCCTTGTACCTTGGTAGTTTACTTTAATTACAGGAATTATTAAAGTAAAGTGATTTTATTAATTAGTTGAGTTTTATTTAATGAAATTCTAAAGTTATTTTAATTATTGATTAAATATTATCCATCGATCTCAAGTGAGGTGAGAATTAATCTCAACCCTCAATCACTTTGGAGATTATGGTTAGGTCATAACTCAATATTATTAAAGAAAGGATAGGGTGAAGGAGGAAGACACTTCTATGATCATATCGTAGAGAGACAAGAAAGAAAGACTTTTTCTTAGGGATATCTTAGATAGGTGGATAAAGACTTTCATATAGAGATCAATACATGTGAGGGAGAAGAAAGAACAAGGGAAACTGCAAGAGGATCTAGCCGATTAGAGTCATAGTAGTAAAGTGAAGATGTACACACTTCATAGGCCAGTCAGGGTACGTATGTATGTGGGATACAATGCAGAAAAGCGCATATGTATGCAGGTGACATTGATGACACACATGTACATATCTAAAAATTTAAAATACATGGTCATACAACCATGGCGGAGTTGTTGGGGTTTGCAGGTGTTGTCTATAGTTTTTTTTATTTAACAGTGGGCCATTTTCACAGGTTTGGGAACCCTTCTAAGCTATGATATTATTTTAAATATAAGATGATTTAAAGGAAATAATATCTTTGTGTATTGTGAATGAGATTTGTTTTTTTGTATTGCTTCCACTATTTATTTCAGTTAATTATTCCAGCAAGTGTATTTTGTTTTGTGAGCCACAATTTGATTTACAACAAGGAAATCACTAGTAAAAAATTTACCTAAGTGCCGAGATTAGAACGTTAATAGTGATCTAGAATTTCCTAAAGCTTAATAATCTAATAATCGTGTATTATTTCCTTAGTGGTGGTGAGCCTTAGTTTCATTCTTAGATTAATCCTAATGTTGTATTATTGTCTTTCTACTATGATAAAGTTTTTTCTATGGATTATTGTTGTTATGAATTAGTGTGCTCATGCAAAACGTTTCCTTCCAAATTTCATGTCATTGGTAGTTTTTTAGGTTCCCTATAGAAGAATTTAGTAGGGCCCACTCAAGGTTAGTCTTGGGAAATGTGCCAAATTATTTTCTAAAGTCAACAATTAACACAAGAGATTTGTTTTATGATTTTGACACTCCTCCTCAATGATCCTAAGTGTGAGAAGGTGGTTCATATTTGAATGATAGCTCTTAAATCCAAGATGGCCTTTAGCTATTTTTTCATGAATTTCTAGCCATGCATTGATCTTCTTTTCGAATAATTCCATATCACTTGGATAAATAAGGCTAATCATAGGATTTAGATAAATATTTATATATTAATAATTTATTTGGCAATTAAAGAATATAATAATTTATGTTATTTGTTTGATTGAAATGTAAGTTATATTCTACTTTTTTCCCATGAATGTCGTGTCCATAAATTAAGAGAACATTATGGGAAGTTTCAAAATATAGACTTGATATCTAAATGTTGATCCATATGCTGACCAGACGAAAATGAAAAAAATGAAAACCTAACCCTTTTGACTAGAACAACAGAAACCCATGCATATTCAAATAGAGTACTTCTGAAACAATTGATATTCTTGACTAGAGTGATAACAATTTTTTCACTAGAGTACCTTAGATTAATCTTAACTCTCTATTTATCCATTTATCAAGTGTTAAGAGGGATCCAATCTTTTGAGGTGCGAGCTTCTTTTAGAGTGTAAATTTGAGGAAATGTTTGCACCTCAAGAGATTTGATCCTTCTTGGAACTATATATATTACAATGTTAATATTATTTTTAACTGTGTTTTCTAAATGTTCTACATTTTGGCCTTTCTGGAATGTACCAAAACAACAACAACCTAGTCTTCGAACATAGTGCTTTTGAAACAATTGAGATTCTTGACTAGAGTGATAAAAAGCTTCTCACTAGAGTACTTTAGATTCATCTTAACTTTGGATCTATTCATTTATCAAGTGTTAAGAGGGATTAAATCTTTTGAAGTGAAAAATTTTCTTAGAGTGTAAATTTGAGGAAAGGTTTGCACCTCAAGAGATTTGATCCCTCTTGGAACTTGGAACTTTGATTTTTTTCTCATTTTAGTAATTCATTTTTTAATAACTATTTGGTCTCAATAATATTGATATATACATGTGAAAGGTGTACATATGGACCTATTTATGTGTTTGGTAATATTGATTTTACGGTTATATGTTCATGATGATTATAGTTATGTGATTTGGTTAAACATGCAAATTTAAATGTGGAATTCTAATACATGGATACTAGTTCAAAATTATGTTGTGGATGTATAATAGATGTGAGACATGTTGTAAATAAGCATACATTTTATAATTGAATGTCAATGCACATACAGATGATCATATGAAATTTGTGATGTATCTACATGGATATGAGTATTTATGAACTAACCTACAGATCGACAAGCTATGTAATAACCAAACGAATGTAGTGTTGAGGTAACTTGGATGTCGTAGATATCAAGTAGATAGCACGTGCTATAAGTTTTACTTATGATTTAATTTACGATTTCATATATTACTATGAGATGTTGTAAGTGCAGTTTTGACAGGACACACATCTTGCCTAGAGTGGTTGTTTGATGACGTGAATCTAAGAACAATAGTTGCATAGTATGGATTGATGTAGAGTGTTGACCCTAGTTCAATGATGGGTGGAGGTATTTCCCACCATTTATCCTATGAAACCTAGAGTCATGGGAGGGTTGTGTGCATTCACGCTCCCCTAGATGTGTGATAATGACTGCTAGTTTCCTATTGGAGAAGCTTGGTAGAGATGTATGACACTCCCACTTACGAGTTATATCTAGATTTAGTTCAATATATTTGATGCTCCAACTTAGTCTAGTAGAGGAAATGATAGGATGGAAGATGGAAGTAGGTTAGGAAGGAATGTTGATTTGATGTTAGTTGAGGTTATTGCTTGGGAATTAGATGTGTCACTCTTGTTTCACACTTGGTTCTAAAACATTCATTTTTATTCCCTTTTTATATTTTAAGTGTAATGATCAATTCTCGATGAATTATTGTAGTTTTGTTAGTTAATGTTATTTAATGATGCATTTGTTGTCTTGCATACCTTGGTGTGATCATACATGAACTATGCACTAGAGGAAGTGATTGATTATTATCAGCACATGGACATGCTATGTGTCTCCTAGCTACACACACATACCCTACACATGCATACTAGTAAAACTAATTAATGTATTAATTATTAAACTGAATTATTAAGTATTTAACTGAATGGTTTAATGACTATGTAAATTATATTACATACAAAAATATCTAGTAGCATTAAATATCTTCTTTGACTTGATTGATGGTTGGTATGATTAATTAAATGAGTATTGTGGGTTGTCATATTCATTTTTGAGAAAAGTGTCAAAGTGCATTTATAAGCTAGTATGAGAAGAAAAACTTTGCATTTTATTTATTGTTATTTATAAAAGTAATGTATATTTTAGTTTTATTTTAACTTTCCCAAAAAAATCTAGATAGGGGAGGTTGATGGCTATTAATGAGGGTGGTTGAGGAGACTTGGGGAAGGGTGTATGGAAACTTGATAAATAGGAGAGGAGATTGAGAGGTTGGAGAATGTTGAGAGGTTGGAGCATGTTGAAAGGTTGAAAAATTCTTGGAAGATATACTTCTTGTGATAGTTTTCTTAGAGAATATGTGATTTCTTTTTCTTGGAGTCATGGGCATGGAGAGCTAAGAAATCAAAAGGTTTCTTGGAGCTAGGAAGTCGGCTAGGCTCCTAGGTGGGTGGGAGGATTCTGTTGTTTCTCTCTGGTCAAGTGAAAGAAAAACGAATGCTTAGAATCATCTCCCTACGACTTGCGAGACTACATTTCAAATGGTCATCTTCAACAAACTAGAGAAGAGGTATTTCACTTGGTATATTTTTCTATATTTATATTTAAATATTTTGATTCTGAAGAAAACTTCCTATTTATCTCATTCTCTTATTTTATTCATATATTTGGATTCAAATTTGAATTATTTAGCATGGGGAAAATTGTAAAAGAGTTTTGAATATATTGTAGGTTATTCCATGTACATGAAAGCAAAGAAATTTGTTTACACTAAATGCATATGTTTAATTTAGCAAATATTATTTCATATATATATATATATATATATATCAGTTTTAATTGTTTTGTCTAAACATTCTATGAACATAAATTTGAACCAAATCACAATTTTTGATAATTTAAATTATCTTTAGGAATGCATAAATAGATTCAAAAACCTTTAGAGAACTCAAACAATATAACAGCCTTGAACACTCAAAAGTAAAGATCCAATACTTTCTCACAGAATTTCCATCAAAATTAAATAGAAAATATCCCGGCTATGTAGATCCATCACTGTATGAAACCAAATGACTGCTCGTGCCCCACCTCGATTCGGCCATACATAGTCGCTAAGATGAATTCGACCATTCAATTATTTATACTACCACCAACCAACCAACCAATCATCTTTATTTGTCCATTCATCCCGCCATCAATAAATCCGTACAGGAACCATCCCAATCCTACCATGAAGAAACCCCCATCCTCTATCTGGCTACGGGTAGTTACTCGGTTGATCGATCAGCTGGTCGACCAGTCTGCGAGGATCCATTGAATAATAACCAAATATGATATTTTAGATGAAAATATGATAGAAATAAATATATATTTTGATAATTGATTGAGTAATTAAAGAATATTTATGTGCGTATATAATGGGCATGTTTAATGATGTTTTAATCATAAATTTCAATCTTATGGTTATCAATTGAAGATGCTAGCATATTCTTAGTCTTCCTTCCAAATCAATGAACCAAATCTCATGTTCATAACTTTCTAGTATTTTTAAAAGCTTCAGTTAACCTATTTACTTTTTAACATTTACTTAATATGATTAAAAAATTACCATGTGACCATCTAATTGCCAAGTTCAAATGATTAACAAATTTAATTGAAATTACAANTCATTTTACAGTGTTAAATTTACATTTGTGCCATTTTACTTATGACAGCAACATAATTACAATCAATAGTTTCATATTCTTTAGTTGGTAGCTGGACACGTTTGCTACAACAGAGCATGTCATTTCATATTCTTCAATCTGTGACTGAACACGTTTGCTACAGCCGACCAGGCCATTTCATATTCTTCAATCGGTGGCTGGGCACGTTTGCTACAACCAAGCAAGCCGCGCAGCCTTATGATAACGCTGTGATCTTACTCTACGACTCCGGAGCCCATCTTAATCTTCATCCCTCTGGCTGGGATCAGTCCAAGTCCTCCTCCCACACCTCCAAGGTCAGGCCATTGCTCCCGCGCATTACGTTTAGACCCGCACTGGCTATTCATGGTACTATCCCTAACCCTAACCCTAATATTTTCGGAGCCATTCCATCTGGTCATTTTCAAAGTCCTTCGAATCCAGATATATGGCCAGCAGCGAGAACAAGCTGACGCGACATACAATTTCCATGTTGTCGATCCAAGGCGGGAAACAACACTTGAGCAGTTTAAGGTCTTGCACTTGGAAGAGTTTAGGGTTATTAACCAGCACTGCAATACCGACGTGCATTATAAATCCTCTCCATTGAATATATAGATAAAAACCATGAAAATTACAGAGCCGAGAATACCAATCTACAATCTTATATACTGGGTGACTCTGATCAGCTGTATGGGATTCATGGTGGTAAGCCTTTCGGCGTTCACCAGCAGCCAGTTAACGGCTGCGCTAGTATAATCTATGTTAACCTTTCGACGGCAATGTAATTTATCTTCTAGAAGCTGTTAAAGATGACTTGATTTCTAAACGCGCCGCTCCATGTGCGGACGGAGCATTAACGCAGCAAATGTAAACGTAACCCTTTTGAGCAGAGTAAGTGGAATCCTGCCGTCTTCGAACAGAGTACTTCTCACACAACTATGTTGTGATCGTCGTCGTGAGATTCTTGACTACAGTAACAGCAAGCCCGTTGTCTTTGAACATAGCACTTCTCTCACAATTCAGACCTTAATTATTTTGTCATCACGTGAGATTCTTGACCAGACTACCTTTCATACAAGCCAGAGCTCAAAGTATTTCTGCGATTCGCAAGAGAAATGGGCATGGCAGACCTAGTAGAGTGTATATTTTCCACTTCTTAAACCAATTAAAGTTGACGGGCATTCGTTGATAAAGAAATTCGAAAACTGGTAACGGGCATTCGTTGATAATGTGGTGTGTCACGCAAGTCGAACGACTTTTAACGCGTCAACGAAGTTGGTGTGAAGACCCCAAACGCTGTACAAAGTAAAAGACAAACATTGACAAATAAGAGCTAAAGACTTCACTTCTCTTCATAAATACCTATCATCGCTACCCAATGGCGTTCAATAGGCGTTTCCTTGTTTCTGATTCATTCTGCCACATAAAAAAAAATCTGAATTTATAATTCAGAATTTAATCATATTTGTGAAAAAGTAAACAAGGAAATCAACTCATTCATTAAATTTCCTTTGTCAAAGAAGTTAAAAGTATTAAATCTTATTCATTGATTTAAATGTAAGAGGAAGAATATGGCAGCATTTTTCAGTGTAAACTATAAGATTGGAATTTTTAATTAAAAAATACATTAAACCATTGATTCAAATAAAGATTAAAAATTTATAAATCAAATTAAAATGTAAGAGGAAGAATATGATAACATCTTTCACTATAAACCATAAGATTGGAATTTATAATTAAAACGCTCATTAAACCATTAATTCAAATAAAAATTAAAAATTTATAAATCAAATCAACATTTCTCTTTATTTTTCTATTAAAACAGCTACAGTCCCGTCCATTCCAATAGAAACTAAACAAAGTCACCGAATAATGGAGCTAATCATGGACATGGTTGTTCAAAAGAGATTTTGCCTACTTATTATCCACATATAACGTATCTCTTGAATATTTTTTAAAGGATTGTATTGATATATTAATTGAATTAAAATTAAATGAATGTATATATAATTTTTTATATATAAATATAAATTTGTATGAATTTGGATTTAATAAATATTTACAGATAAAAAGTATAGATTTAATTTGTATATGGATTTTGGATTATGACGAACTTGTTAGATTATCTTAATATAATTTTTTATTATTATTATAATTTTTTTTTAATTTTTATAGTCGGATTATGTGATGTTCGATAATATCAATCAAATAGTAAATTGAGATTTTTTTATATATAAATATAAATTTGTATGAATTTGGATTTAATCAATATTTAAAGATAAAAAATATAGATTTAATTTGTATATGGATTTTGGATTATGACTAACTCATATTAGTTTATCTTATTATAATTTTTTATTATTATTATAATTTTTTTTTTAATTTTTATAGTCTCATGGGATTATGTGATGTTTAATATTCCCATATCCAACCAAGGAATGCAAAGCTGAGTGAAAACTTATCCTATATACCAATGAAAAAATATACAGGTTGAAGGTACGAACATGCAACATGACTCTAGAAATCCATAAAAACCCTACACAAAACCACTAAAAACCAAGTCTTACGAGTCCGCAATTAGTCCATAAGGTTAAAAATAACAAAGAACTATAGAAAGTGGGTAAAAAATTATACTAATACTAAAAATAAGACCTTTTATCATACCATTTGTGTTTTTTCATGCACATAGTGCATTTTAGGCCATTTTCCCCACGATCATCAAGTGAAGATTGTGAGAGCTACAATGAGCAAAAGAGGAAACCATCTAGACCAAGTAAGTGCCCATTCCATCCTCTTCAATTTCAATGGTTCAAATTCCAGTTTTAGTGGCCATTTTCTGAGTACTAAGGGTTGTTAGATAGAAACTAGGGCATATGTGGGTGACACATCACCGGGTCATGTATACGACCCCATATACACGGGAAAAGTGAATCCTTCACGCGTATATGAGGCCTGATATGCAATTGTCATAAGGATAGCCCGCGTACAAGTCTGCAAACAAGTTTTTTAAAGGTATTAACTTTAAAAATGACTCTTTCCATTACCACTAGGATCCACCTATGGGGATATTGGTAAGAAATGGTTTTTGTATATTTCATTTTTTTTTTGTTTTTCAATTTTGATAAAGGAAAAATAAAACACAAATATTTGTGTATGGTATCAAGTATCAACAATTGCTTTGTTATGTAGATGTAGGTCCGTGACAACTAGAGGTATTCCCACGACATCAGTGAAGGGACCAAGGAGATGAGCTAGTAGGTGGGGACGCAGAGAGATTGCTATAGAATGTGTAGGGGAACCTATCTCGTTGTCACACAAGATTCATATGGTTTAATTGGAGGTTCTGCCAGAGGTGAAGCAGCAACAGGAGCTGGGTGTACCCCATGCGTGGGTGCAACTCTTCCACCGTCTTGCAAATTCCACAGTGTTCTATCATGATATGTGTCCAACACCACAGACATAGATGCCATGGTTCTGCTATGTATCGTCCATATATGTTTTTTGAGGGCGTCAGCCCCATTTTGTATTATGAAACTGTATTTTTTGAAAGGATGAAATACAAAAAACAATTTGGTCTTCGACTTTACTTATATGTTACATTCTATAAATGTATGAATGTGTTTTCTTTACTTAGTCATGTGACAAATGCCAATATAAAATATAATTATCATATGCATCAGATACTTGATTAAAAATTCTAGGGATGTGATTATCAGTAAGAAAATCAAAATATCATTCTAAAATTTGTACTCGTAGAGTAGGATCTCTCACATGGTAACTGTCATTCAACTAACATACGACTAACTGGGAGTCTAGGAAAAATTCTAAAGTTCGAACACCATGTGAAATGGCACCGGGTAATAACTCTATAATGACGTTATACTCAACCAGATTATTCGTTGATGGCTCTAGAAAAAACGCCACCCGAAGACACTAGTTGTCCCTCAGGTGAATAGATAACCCAAGCAATGGAATCGATGTTCCATGTATGATGAATGGAATTATCTGTGAATCCTAAGTAGACTGAATATTCTCTTGGCATATTCCAACCAAGGGAAAACTCAATAAGTAGGTCGATGACGTAAAGGAAAGATAAAAAAGTATATACACTCAAATACACTAATATACAAAGTTCAATCCCAAGTTTGTGGGCTCAAGCGTAATGCATTTTAAGGTAAAGCCCATTTCTGGACTCATCCAACATATTCCCCTCATAATCCTATAATTTTTAGGATCTTTTCTCTAAGACACATCACACGATATAAGGAATGTGCCACATGGGGTTGAACTTACCTACCCCCAACGGTTCTTTGGCTTGGTCATAAAGGAGAACCAAGTCATCCTCAGCATACTGCCAGGGACAGATAGAATTATTGCATTGAATCATAAAACATCATTTATTCACTTTGATAGTCGTAAAATCATCTCGACGCTGCTCATCAAGCTGCTCTAGGTGTACAAGGTGTTTTTAATGATTGGATATGTCAAGTAAGAGCTCAATTTCCATTTTAAGAGAAGGGATTTCACATTCAATACGAAGAATAGACTCCACACACTATTAAATTTGAACTTTTTTTGCGACGAAGTAGAGACGTATTTTCGTCAGCATAGAGTCGTTTTTGCGACCAGGATAATTTTTTTTTTCGTCGGAATTCATTCGTCGGTCTAACGACCATACATGGATCTTCGTCAGTCTAGCGACTAAAAAAAGAATCCTATTCACAATAGGGAAATGATTGTCTAGCGATGAATGTTAGTCGGTCAAACGACTAATATTAGTCGCAAGAGTGACCAAAACAACTCTAGCAAACTTAGTCAATAAACCACTATGAGTCGCTAGAACGACGAATATTAGTCGCTAGAAAGACCAAACCATCAGTTAAAAAGGTCAAAAGAAGGAGGATTAGTTAGTCACTAACTGACTAGTGATGAACAGGTTGGTCACTCTAGCGACTAACACGTTAATCGCTAAAGTGACCAACACGTTGATGTTTGCGACCAATTGGCTATACTAGCGACGAACAGGTTGGTCGCTCTAGAGACTAACAAGTTGGTCACTAAAGAGACCAATTGGATATACTAGTGACGAACAGGTTGGTCGCTAAAGCGACCATTATTGGGATTTTTTTTTTTAAATTTATGCCATTCACACAGGATCTATGCAAATCTGACCTACATGAGCATTCTTTAATAAATAAAATGAAATGGTCCATGACTATAAGATTGACTAACATATATGTAATAAGGAAACATGTATAGGTTTTGGAAGTCATACCATTTTGAAAAATGTAATGGGTTCAGGAAACAACACTTCCAAATTTACAGGAAACAAGAAGATGATGTATTTGTATATAGATGTATGAGTAGGAAGAAATATTTATACATACATAGTGTGCAGATAGATGTATGGACGGGTCTTTTTCTAAATATTTTTTTCGGAAAATGCACCTTATATTACTTCATTTGAATATCCAATATGTCTATGTCATTTGAATATCCAATATATGTAGGTATCTCTCCTCTTTGAATAGATTCCATCGATGACCATAATGAAGCAACAGATCTACCCTTCATGTCCAACACCATTTCTCTATTTCATAGGTTTATAAATAATGTAGGCTTGAGTATTTTAAGATGGCATTTTAGACATGCATAATACCCCCTTTTGTGTTCTTATGCCATACATGGTCGCTTTCATTCTTACTTTCATGCTTTTAAGATCAATAGCAAGTCAATACCTTGACAAAGATATCCCCCTCGTTTTAGTGATGGACAAGTCCAACACAAGGGAGGCTTCTTCGGTGACCCAAGGAGGATTTCAAGGGAGAAGCCAAGGAGAAGAATGAAGCACCCCTATAGGTCACAATTAAAGTTTCTAGGAGCTTCATGGACATTGAGTATCAGTCAAGGAAAAGGTTTCCAATGGATAGTACCTGGAAAAGTAATGTTAGACAATCAAAGCCAATAAAAAATATGATAAACTTAGCCCTAGAACATGAGGGGAATCAACAAGAACCCTTGTTGTCCCAAAATTGCAACATACAACAATAATATATCAACAATGAGATAGTTATAACAGCTGCAATTATATCATCTAATTCAACATATGAAATTGGATCGATGAACATGCAACTTAGAGATAATGTTCGAATGCTTAGCACATGGAATTAGATGACAATAGAAGGCTGTAAAAGTAATTTATCAGCAAGATTATGAAAGCCTTATGGATGTAGCTTACTTTTTCTACAGCAACAATATTTGACCATGAAAATCAACAAGTAAATGGCTCAAAATGAAGCTTAAGACAAACACTTTCAATCCCAAAGATCAAACAATGTTTTCCTTGGTTAAATTGCAAGTAAAATGAAAGATAGGAGAAATTATATCAGCCCTAATGGATGTAGCAAATAGTTTATAACAACAGTACAATCATTTGGCCAATTATGACACCCTTAGCATGGAAGAGAGACAATAGCATGTAGAATCAAACTCTATTGTTATATGTTTCTAACCACTAAATTTCATGTTTATCAATGCAAGATTTTACAATCTCCAATGCAACTAGTGCCTTGTCTATTGGCTTATGGAGTCTCTTGCTTGGTTGCAACCAAGTTAAACTAGGGTTTGATGATCTTCTAGGGGTATAAACCCTCTTATTCCCTAGAGAAGATAAAACCTAGCAATGTTTTGCTACAAGAGTGTAAATATTCTTACTCCTTGTAGCAATCCTTAAGCCCTTTCAATGACAAATAATAGAAATTTCCTTGATGGAGGGTGTATGCCCTTATAATCCTCCCAAGGTCTAACAAAATAACCTTGAATTCAAGAAGAAGCACATAAAATTGTAGAAATTCCTTACCTAATATAGGAATTAGCAAGCACAAGCCTTACTTATCAAAGAAAATCCAACAATATGTCAAGAAGAAGCATCCAAGAGAAGTTGCTAGCCTTTATTGCACCATTAGACAAGTGTTGTATCTATTTTGCACAATAAAAGAAGAGATCAAAATTTCAGTCCAAGAGAGCTATCTCTCAAGTGATGAGTTATATTTGTGACAAATGACCTGCATCATATTTATATGAGGAAACCTAAGCCCTAGATTGTCCACTTTACAATTAAATCCATAATCTTAGGCCTAAAACCTAAGTTACAATGCTTAATTAGCAAATCGATTTCTCTTTTTCCCACATAGGCTTACAAAATGACCAAAAAAAAAATGATGGGACACTAACCCATAAAACTCTCTCCAAGGTGGCACGTATGATGGAAAAGCCTCCAAAGCCTAGGACATCAAGCTAGAAAAGTGCCATGTCATCCCCAAATTAAGTAATAGAGTGGGGCTTCAAACCCACAACATCACCAAATTTTCCAAACATGTGAAAAGTCCCATCAAAATGTGATGTCATGCCTCCCAAGAGAGATATTTTGGCAAAAGAGGGTGAGGTCACCCCTCCTTCATCATTCAGAGCCTCGTCCAAGTGCTAAAGTCACCTTCCCAAATGCAACGTTCATCTTCCAAGGTCTCCAATGAGTGGGGCACTCCATCCAACCCATAGATGAGACAATATGAGCCCTTGATATGTCAAGAACCCCATGCCCAAGAGTTTTTTTCCTCATCCACCTCATAC
>JASDQU010309834.1:63573-78255 GCA_032191745.1 Picea mariana | reverse complement strand
ATTTTCACTAGTCAATATTTCCCCATGTTCTAGAGTCCAACAGAAAAAAATTTATCTTAGGGGGTGCATCTTGGTGCAAAATATTGTTCCACATGGAAGCCTTAGGTGGGAGAGATGATTGCATCAGAAGAGATTCATATCCCTTGCATACCATATAACCTTGGTTTCCCCAACCTCTAAAGTCAAGCTCTTACAAATGACTTGGGGCTAGTCCTTGCAAATATGTGAGAATTTGTTTAGCCTGTGCCCAAAGCTCATCCGGAAAACTTCCCAAATCCCATCCTTTCCAAAGCCCTGAAGATTTCCAAAGAGATATGTCAAAGAGGGTGGTTTTGTGTTGATCATGCAGTGTAACGTACCCATCCACCCACAGGCCAGGCTACGCCACTTAATGTGATTGCAACACACCCAGCCACCCATAGGCAAGGCATGCTGCAATCCAGGGACTCACTTTACAGTGATTTATCTCAATTCGAATCACTTATAAGTTAATTAGGAAGCATGAAAATCACATGCATAAGACAAGATCCATGCTACAACATAAAAGAGATAAGAAATGTTCCATAAAAAAGAAATAACCAACAGATAGGCACATTACAAATACATATCTCAGAGATAATTAAATATAGACTGGAATAACATTAGACAGAAAACACAGAGAGCACTTATATTTTAATTAAACATTCACCAACTGGCTACAGACCAAGTTCGTTCCTCCCAACCATAGATGTTGTGGTTCATTTACTCTCAACATCATCTCACCCCCGAGCCAGGGCTATGAATCCACAAGGATGGGTCCTAGGCCAAATATAAATACACACAATAGTTGGCTAACTAGCTCTCAGGTTTCCCAACTTCACAACAAATCCGAATTTCCAGCTCTATTTCCCCCTCAGTCTGCACAACCCAAATAAATGAACACCTTTCTCTTCCATGCATTCCCTAAGGCTATTCCATTTATCTCCAAGGATCCAGTGCTACTGGTAAGGAAATATCCCTACTGGAAACTCCAAGGATTCTCAGTTGTGGATAGTTCTATCTGAACTACCATCAAGCTCATGCACACGGGCATCCATTCCCTCCTGGAATGATCAATAAATTATTACATCCATTCAAAAAGCACACTAAACTACCATTCGTTACCCATGCTCATCCAAAGAGCACACAAACTAGAAAGAGGGATTGAAGAGGAAAGAAGAAAAAGATAACAAGGGGAAGAAGACAAACCAGGGGAAGAACGACCCCAAAACATCCCCCAAGGGATGTTTAAATAATTACATGAAGACAAAAGCCACATGGCCTCCCTCCCAAGAAGCTCATGTAACCCCTTTTCTCCATAAAATCAATTATGGGTAAATAAAATAATAATAAAAATACTTAGCCCCTCAAGCCCCCTCTCTCATGGAATCATAGCCCCCTATCTCTTTTGTCCTTATCCGTCTTGCAGCCAGTGGTGTATTTTATTAATGTATATGAAGTATTACATTTCCTAGGCACGTTGGCCCCTTTTCAACTTTATTGGCTCACCAGCCTAAGTCATAATTACATAATACATTCTTAGTTCATAAGGGTTAAAACCCGGATGTTACATCCCCCTCCCCTTATTTCGGCACTATCCTTAGTGCACAACACCATTCCAATGTTATTAACATTACAAATCTAGGCCCTCTTGCCTTAATCCACATAAGCAATCCATCCCAATCTTATATACATAGACACTCTAGCCTAAAATTAAACATGTATCCATGGGCATTCCGACCCAAAACATGTATAATGATCTTCGGAATTTATGTTTCTGGCAGCAATTCCAACCAAAAATCTCTCCTTCCCTCTCAGCCTTGCACAACCCAAAGAAATTAACCCCTTTCTCTGCCATACAACCCCTCATGTTGTTCCACTTCTCTCTAGGGCTAGAGTGCACTTGGCCAGGAAGTTTCAAAGTTGCGGCTTCCATAACTCCAGCGACAACAAGTCCATTGGACTTTCTTCATTCCATTCCTTTATCATTTAGCTGCTCCAGCATCACCTTCTTCTATTCCTCATAGTCTAATAATTTTCTAGGTCCTCAATATTCATCGTTTCCCTACAACATTTCCAATCAGGGAGCATGTCAATTCACAATTTTTTGCATAAAGTCTTTATTTTTGTTCATAATTTAAAAGTAAATTTTTCATAATCCAGTACAATACTTATCTGTGCGGTTCATGGAGCAGCATCCATATGGTTGTCTTGTTAACTTGGCTCACTGTTTTCCCTTGACATACCCATTGTGTGCATGATCACAATCAATAGTTTACAAGAGCTATCAAATTATCCTCTTTCTTGCAGTCACTCACCTTCCAAGCCCAGGCTCAAGCATTCCCTTCTCTGTTATATAGTCCCTCAGGTGATCCATCTTTCCTAGCCAAGTCATTACTGCACAAGAAAATTTCTAAGGACACAGGGTTCTCATGTCACAATAGTAGCCCTTTCCATGTTTTCCATATTGCATTTCCAACATCTCATTTGTTTTATATGTATACAATCATCATGAGATATCACTATAATCATTTTCAATCATAAATGTCAATCTGTTTTATATAGGAAAACAAAATTTTCCCAAGCATGAGCTTTATGCTCATAATGAAACTACTTGTATTTATCAATTCAGGGTGGAGTCCTTCCATCCTTAGGAGCTTCGTAATCAGTTGAATATTTAGAGGAATATTCTTGGGAAAAACCAAAAGCATGGGAATAGGCGTAACTTACTCAATCGTACCAGCATGCATTTCTTAGTGCCGATGAACCACTTAAGTACTCATTCATTACTCCTCATCCATCTCCCTCAGATCTACCCGGGAGCATCCTTCTATTGCATGGTAGGATAGCCTAATTAAGCTGTAGATATCAATCTTCCTTATGGGCTTACATCCCTGCCATATTCAAGACCATCCTACCTGCAATTTTCTCGAACTACATTCAGCCAAAACAATTCGTCAGTAATTTATTAAATTATAATTCCCAAAACTTTTTTATATAGGAAAAATAAAATTTCCAGACATGATCTTCTGCTCATAATGATTTGTCTCTTGCAGCAATAGGCATAGGTCTTCCTTATGGGATTACTACACTGTCATATTCAAGACCCTTTCTTCCTGCAATTTTAACATTCCTCAGCCAAACAAATTGTCAATATCTCATGTACAAGCTATATATGCATGGTACCGATTCAAAACAAAATCACGAAGTGATCTCATAATTGGTTACAACTACAATTCAATCACTTCTATTAATCCAACTATCAATTGGAATGAACTCATCATTACCTACACATTTATTATCAAACAATATTTTCTTTCTTCTATCCAGAAATATTTTTATTACTCTGTCTCCCCCAACAGAGCTTTTTTGTAATTTATAATTATGTAGCTACTTTAACCTGCAACTTTCTTGTTGTAATATCTAACAGTTCCTGAATTGTTTTCAACTTCATGTGTTAGCAATACTCACATCATTTCAGTTGTTAGCATAATCATTTCTATGTTATATAATATATACATGCATTCACCCCATTGCATTCAATAATTCATGTAATATCACTTGTAACATTTTTAATAGATCCAAAAATTGATCCTGGAATTGTATAAACAACAATCCAATCACCTTCAACTAGTATTCATATTAAATAATAATGCATCTATTCATCATTATGCATTTTCAGCACCACAGGATTTTCATAATGCAACAATTAATTACTATATAAAATAACAATCAATGTGCCAATACCCATGACCACCTCTACACAATGCATCCATGCATTGTATACATAATACCACATGACTATGTCATGCATTTCACCATGATGAGTTGGATGGTCTGGCCAATGCCTCAAAACATCATCCACACACTTCCTACTTCTTTCCTGACTATTTGGATACTTTCATTTCTAACCCAAACACAACACCCATAATATAATTATCAATTTCTCTTCAGTGTCGACAAAGAGGTTGTAGTCCAAACATCAGATATATAGTAGATACCATTGAGCACTCACATAGCGCTATAGTCTTTCCATATCCAACCATATTATGGTCTCACACATGACTAGCTCTATGGATTTTCATTGTTATAGAAGGATTATGTCACCTAAATTAACCCAATTATGATCCCATAACCAATCATAACATAATATGCAACCAACGGTTGATATAAATGCATTCTAGCATCAACAACATTTATATACTCTAGGCCTTTGGCCATTACATATCAATTTAAATATTGAAAATTAATTGAGGGAATTCTTACCTCAATCCCCTTCAACATGTATGCATCAAAAGAAACTAAATGCATACATGCATGGTTGTTATCCACCTACTTGTTGCTATCTGATCAACTCATATTTGTAGAAGCTCACAAACTTCCTCCTTCATCATTTTGATCAACATTCCTACCACCCTCATGGATCTTCACCTAGATGGAAATTATAAGCAACATCAACATCCACATATTTAACCATGCTATATCATTTTTCTTGAATACATAATCCATCATTAGTCACACTTAATTCCCATGACATCATTATTTCATAATAATAGACTATTCTAAGTTCACAAGCATGTTATATGCATATCCAAGCATGTGCAATTGCACATACATAAGTACCAAGCATTTATTGTCAGCATGCATACTAATGCATATGCATTTTAACTTCATTGTATGCTTCATGCAATCTTGTGGATTTTTGTTTCAATTCACTTATTTATTTATTTATTGATCTATGTTGTAGTTGGTTGTCCTTGAACTCCGTCGGATCCTTTCTTCCTTGTGTGCTCCCATTCTACTCATTTTCACTATTGTTCCATAGTCTAAACACTTTCTAGCCAAGTTCCACTTGGTCATTTTGCAATCCAACCAATGTGTTCTATTTCCAGCAACCTCTCCTAGGCAGTCATGTCCAACTTTACCTTTATGAAATATTCCAACACGCTAGAATGAAGTAGCTCAAACATTTCATCACCCTACTACAACATTCTTGAATCAAATATTATTACTCGGAGTTGTCCATTAGGTTACTTCATTAACATTTCCTTGTGAAACCATACCTTTCACACTTAATACCATTTCCAAATGGAAGCCCATTTTCATTTAGTGACACTTTTCAAGTGAGAGAGCATTTTAATTTCTTTGCATTGGCATATTTCTTCCACTGTGAACTCTAATATCAGAAGTGGATTTCTTTCACTGAGTACTTTTAGACAAGTAGATAAGTCATATCTAACAAATCCTTCCCTGGAACTCCTATGCTGGACACATATAGATTATTCACACACCACCTCTTAAGCTCTTTGTTTTCTTTCACATCAAGCTTGCAATTGTCTACACATATCTACCTTCAAGGATATGGAGCCTTACTTTTCCTTTATATGCCCATTAATGACATTATTCACCTGCTAGCTTCATGTACTATGTGAGGATTCTTTCTTTTGTAGTACCTACAATTTATTCTCATTATGGAGTATCAACATAATAATTCTTCTATTATGCTCTTCTTGAGTTCTTTATCCACATTCCATTACTTTCTTTGTATCTCTTTATTACCTCATCCAACTTTTGTAAGCTATGTCATGCCTCCATGACCCTAACATCTGATCCTATTCTTGAATTGATATGGTTATACCTTTAATCCTGACAAACCTGCAAGCAACCATCTTGTTAGAATTATACATATCATATAAAATTGTCAATTAAATTTACAGGTATGTTTTCTGTTTAATTTATGAAGATAATATATCATAGTTATCCAAATTAGAATAATTCCAGGCCATTCTCCTTTGAATCATCCTTCCAACGGCTGTAATTTCTCCCCAATCAAATATCTGAATTGAAAATTAGGGCTCCCCGAAAAACCACTTTCATCCCCCTTAGTTGATACAACAAATCGAATTTTGCACAAGCACTTCCTTCAAACCCCTTCTCTAGGTGACCACGGCTTGAAACTGTGGGCTTAATCCTTCCTTAGCTCTTTTCTTTTTTTAACACAAAAAAAATCTAGCCACTAGCCCCCTTTTACTTCGACCAAAGTCTCATAGGACCAAGGGATATGACCAAGCACTTAGTTGGAGGTGATTATATGGAACTTCGGGACATCAAGGCTCCAGGTCTTCAGACCTCAGGGGTTTCGCCTTCATCACACTTGAGATTTCCTATTATTTTGAACTGGATAATATCCTGAACGGACCCTTTTTCGGAGCTTCAGGACTCTGGAACTTCGAGCTTCAGAGGTTTTGCTTATGCCACGTAACATTCCCTCTGAACGTTGAACTGGTGAAAACCCAAAGCGACTCTTTGGAGCATCTCTACTCCAGTACCCCAGAGCTTTAAACTTCTTAGGTTTTTACAACAAGATACTCCCTTGTCCCTGAGTGTCAAATCTTCGAACTTCTGGAGTCGCATCAGCAACTACGCACTATGGGTAATACATGTCGAAAATATAGAGATGACACGTGGACTAATCTACGGGTGACATGTATCCAGTCATAATTGGCACAAAAGGTCTGTGAATATCATAAAATAGGATGACATGCGGCACGCATCAAGTGGGTCCACTTCACCCTCAATGACGTCAGCATGTCACATCACTCCGATGCTCCTGGACTTCGGCTAGTTCGGGCTTCGGAAGTTTCTTCTACCACACACCTCAAAACTCTGAAATTGTCAAACTTTTGAACTGTGCTTCTCCAAATTTTTGGAACTCCGATGCTTCGAGGCTTTGAGCTTCGGAGGATTTTTTTTCAAGTCCATCCAATATTTCCTATGAATGTCGAACTTCTGAACAATTGCTAATCTGCAGACACGTGTCCCCTAACCGCGAAAGTTCTGGATTGACTCCGGACTTCGGGACTTCGGAGAAAACTTCTCCAAGTGAAATAAGGACTAAAACTCCCAAATTTCGAATATTTGATAATCTATAGACACGTGTCCCAGACAACGGACGGTCATGATTTGATCCAAAGTTCGGGACTTCGAGATATTTTCCTCCTGTCACCTTAAGGACTCGCTTCTCCTGGAGTGTCGAACCTTCGAACTGCCATGAAATCTATGGCTCACGCTTACTCACTCGCATATCTAATGACTGGTATCTAATCTTCTCCATTGTGCATCACCTCCTGTTCTGTGCCTGATCCAACGACCTAGATCTTTCCCTGGAGAAATCCAACGGTCAAGTACTCCTCCATGTGATATACAATGTAGATTCACTTCGGGACTTCAGAGCTTCGGTGCTTCAGTGATTTTACCTCATTTTCATCAAATACTTAAAATTTGTTGAAGCAACAAAGTCTGAAGGACTCTGATGCTTAGCGACCCTGCACCTTCTCCAGATCCGACGACTAAGAAGGATTTGTCTTCTCCCGAATAGATCCAACGGTCCAAATCTAAAATTGATCCCATGATGGTGATCATTCACAAATTTGAAAGGGACGGTCACGATCCTACAATCCCTTACTAAGGATCTCGGAAATTCTAGCTTCTGCGCAGACTCTGCAATGTCATTCCTCCTGAGCTTCACGACTTCAAGGTCCTAACTCAATCTCAACCACAAGATCTTGTCTAATGGATTCATCCCATTCTGGCTTGGTGTTTTAACCTGTAGCTCTGAAACCAATCTATAACGTACCCAGCCACCCACAGGTCGAGTTACGCCACTTAATCTGACTGCAACACACCTAGCCACCCGCAGGCGAGGCACGTTGCAGTCCAAGGACTCACTTCATAGTGACTTATCTCTATTCAAATCACTTATAAGTTAATTAAGAGGCATGAAAATCACATGCATAAGACAATATCCATGCTAAAACATAAAATAGATAAGCAATGTTCCATGCACAGCAAATAACCAGAAGATAGGCACATCACAAATACATATCTCAGAGATAATTAAATACACAGTGGAATAACATTAGACAGAAAACACGGAGAGCACTTGTCTTTTAAGTAAGCATTGACCAACAAGATGTAGACCAAGGATTTTCCTCCCAACCATAGATGTTGTTGTTCATTTACTCTCAACAGCAGGTCACCCCTGATATAGGGCTATGAATCCACAAGAACGGGTCCTAGGCCAAAACTAAACACACACAACATTTGGCTAACTAGCTCTCAGGTTTCCCAACCTCACAACAAATCCAAATTTCCAACTCTCTTTCCCCCTCATCCTACACAACCCAAAGAAATGAACACCTTTCTCTACCATGTAGTCCCTGAGGTTTTTCCATTTCTCTCCAGGGCTCCAGTGCTACTGGTCAGTAAATCTCCCTACTGGAAACTCCAAGTATTCTCAGTTATGGACAGTTCTATCTGAACTACCATCAAGCTCATGCACAAGGGAATCCATTCCCTCCTGGAATGATCAGCAAATTATTACAACCATTCAGCAATGGCTCTCCTCTTCCTGCCATTCATTTCCCATGCTCAGCCCAAGAGCACACGGACTAGCAAGATGGAGTGAATAGAAAAGAAGAAAAAGAGAACAAAGGGAAGAACGACCCCAAAATAGCCCCCAAGGGATGTTTGAATAATTACATGAAGACAAGAGCCACATGGCCTCCCTCCAAAGAAGCTCATGTAACCCCTTTTATCCATAAAATCAATTATGGGTAAATAAAATAACAATAAAAATACTTATCCCCTCAATCCCCCTCTCTCGTGGAATCATAGCCCCCTATCTCTTTTGTCCTTGTTTGTCTTGCAACCAACGGTGTATTTTATTAATTTATATGAAGTATTACATTTCCTAGGCACTCTGGGCCCTTTTCAACTTTACTGGCTCACCAGCCTAAGTTATATTTACATAATACATTATTATTTCATAAGGGTTAAAATGAGGATGTTACATGCATCCAATTCTTGATCTGATGAAAAGTGCTTGTCTGGATCAAAGGAGCTCTATTTAGGATTGTGTCCTCCCAAATATTGATGTTTTTGTCATTCCTTGAGATCCAAGAGAGTTGGCATTGAAGGAGAGGTAAAGACGCCTAGAGAAACTTCCAAATAGGGGAACCAAGAGAGGAGCACGTTTGATTTTCAATTCCTCTATATCGATCCTGTTGGAAGTATTTGTGAGCCATAGAGTTCTTCCATCTAGCATAATCTCATGTAACCATTCTCCACAACATTTTTTGTCCCAAGGATGAATTAGCTAGAATAGGGTCCTTTACTCCTAATCCTCCATGAGCTTTTGGATCCCTTACTACCTTCCAACTTATCATATGAAACTTTTTAGTATTATATTTTCCCTCTTCCCAAAGGAATTTTTTGATTTGATGTGTAATTTCTCCTTTGACACTCATTGGAGCAATCATTGAGGAGTATTGAAAAACATGAAGTGCCGACAATATTGCTTTGACCAGAATTAATCTGCCTTTCGGATTTATCCATTGTGCCCCCCAAATTCATAATTTTTCTTTGATGTTGCAGATTATAATATTCCAATCTGAAGCAGAGAATGAAGTTAATCAAATAGGAATTCCTAAATTCATGAAGGATCTTCAATTTTTTACCGGAGGGAATTGAAGAATCCTTGCAATGACAACAAGAGAGTGAGAATTTAAATTGTTCCAAGCATAAAGATAGCATTTATAAGAGTTAACGAGCCCACCTGAAACAAAGAGGAAGTGATCTTGAGTTGTCTTAAACCTCCTAGCTATAATTGATGAATATCCTTCGAGGAACAGGATATCATCCCCGAACTGAGAATGGTTTATGCGCTTGATCCCTACAATTATTTTGATTCCTGGTATGATATTATTTCTTCTCTCATGTTCTAATCTTCTTCCTAAAACTTCAACCATGAGAATATATAGAAGTGGAAACAAAGGGCATCCTTTCCTTAGAACTCTTGAAGTTTGGAAAAACCTTGAGGGTCTATCATTTAACAAAGGAAAGATCCAAGGATTGTTGATGCAAGCTACGATCCAATGGATGGAGGGATGGAATCCAAATTTTTCCAAGACTTCCAACAAAAAATTGTGGTGAAATCGATCAAAGGCATTTTCCATATCTATCTTGATAGCCATTCCCTGGTCTCCTATGTTCTTATTGGAGTGAATTTCCTCCTAGACTAAAACAATATTTTCCTAGATTTGGCGTTTCACTACAAATCCTTCTCAATATGGTGAAATAACCCAAGGAAAAATATTCTACACCCTAGAAGCAATAAATTTTTAGATTATCTTGTAGAAAACATTGCACAATGAAATAGGTTGAAATCTAGAAAAGGTCACCACATTACATTCCTTGGGGATTAATGCTAGGAAAGAAGAATTTGTTGCTCCCCCCATTCTGCAAGACTTCTGAACATATTGGATCATCCTTACCATATCAAACTTGATGATGTGCCAACATTTTTTGTAGAAATGCACTGTGAAGTTGTTTGGACCTGGGGCCTTATCTTATTCGAATTGCATTATTCATGACCAATAAACCTCTTAGTAAGCTCTGCATTGTCCCTTTTCGTGAATAACTTTGGGATAAATGAAAGAGCCTAATCTCTTAGGGAGGGATCTATTATACCTTACTCAGAGTATAAATTAGAAAAATGATCAAAGGTCGCATTTTTTATGTCTTCAAAAGAGGTGAGAGCATATTGATCCTCCATATGTATCTCCTCTACTGTATTCTTTCCTTTCCTCGCCTTGCATTGCTTTTGAAACAATGAAGTGTTCTAATCTCCCACTTGAAGCCACAAACAATGATATTTCAATCTCAAATTTTCTTCTCCCTTCCTCATTGCCACCTGCAGTTGCTTCTGACATTGTTCCTCCTCATTTAGAAGGGTCAGGGAGACCAATATTTCTTCCAATTTGGTCGCAACCTCCCCTAATTTATCCCGAATAAGAACAATTTCTTCCTGCGGAGCCTTAAAAATGGTTTTTACCCAGTATTTTAGAGCCCTTTTCAAGCTGATAAGTTTTTTCTCCCAAATAAACATTGGTGAGCCAATAACCCAATGATTCCAAGACGAGGAAACCAAGGGGAGAAAAGAGGGATGGTCTAGCCAAAGAGGGTTGAAACAAAAGGGGACAGGACCCATATCTCGATCGTTGGAGAAAACAAGGGAGATATGCATGTGATCATAACTTGCCTAGGTGAGGATATGAGACACAGGGGATGAGAGATTGGAGAGAAAGGATCTATTGATGAGGAAGTGATCTAACCTTTCTATTATATGACCAGGTTCTTCCTTATAATTGGACCAAGTATGTAGACCTTTGGAAGGTTTGACATCAAACAAATCCAGGGAGGAGATTAGATCTTCAATATGTTCTTGGCATGAAT
The DNA here is from genome assembly GCA_032191745.1 of Picea mariana. Lineage (NCBI taxonomy): Eukaryota > Viridiplantae > Streptophyta > Pinopsida > Pinales > Pinaceae > Picea > Picea mariana. The sequence continues at coordinate 66,942 of JASDQU010309834.1, read as the reverse complement.
CTCGAATAGAGGATCCACCCCCCTTTTCCCAATGATAGATAGTGGTGTTGAAATCTCCTGCAAAGATAAAAATTTCTGAGGAATATATCTCAAATAAGGCTAGCAAGGAGCACCAACAATCTTGTTTTTCATGGTACTGATTTGGAAAATAAACATTTACTATTATGTAGGACTTACCTGAAGAAATATGAACTAGCTTGACCAGCAGCCAATGAGGGGATTCTTTGCTTCCTTCCAACTGAAATTGTTGAGGTTTCCATAGAGTACATATGTCACCTGATGCTCCTCTTGAGCTTACTACTAATCCCATACTGTGTTTCCAAAAATATTTACTCTTCTGAAGGATGGTCTTGTCCTTCATTTGTGTCTCTTGTAGAAGAAGGATTTGGGGTTTTCCATCTTTTTTCAAATGCCTTATTGATTATGTCTTGTCTTTACTTCCCAAACTCCTACAATTCTAGGAGAATAATTTCATTATTTACCTGTGATTTTTGGGGGTCCCCCTTTAGGAGGTGCAAATCCACTAGGTCTTGTATTTCCTTTGGGGTCCTTCTTGAAAGTGATATCATGGGTTGTTTGAAGACTCGGTTCCTTCTCCTTGTCCGCAATTTCCTCTCGTTTCCTACGACCAGGTTTCATGCTTGGCTTTTTTGTTGTGACAGGAACTTTTGTTTCTTTGTCAGATTCATCATTTGTTTCTTCTTATGATTCTTCCTCCAATATGAAAAGGATTCCTAATCGAGAGCTTGAACCCAATGATATGGTTGACTCCTTTCCTAGGGATGCCACCGCCTAAATTTTCCTCTCATTTTGGGGTTTCCCTTTATCTTGACCTGGATTTTCCATATTATTTTTCTAAATTTTTTGTGTTTCCTCAAGGGATTCCTCAAGATTAGAGAGAATCACGTACCTATTACTCCATGTTTCTGGAACTCTACCCCCTCCTTGAGATATAAAGGAAATAGTAGAGGGACCTGGATCTGACTGAGTTGAGGAAGGGCCATGGGGCACTTGACCAAATCAACTCGATCCCCTCTTTCTCTTCTAAGTTTTCCACTAGTCTTGATCACCCTATTTTTGAGGAGCTACTTGAGCTTGAGGGAAGGTCTTGGCTAAATGATTGTATTGATGACATGCCTTGCACTTAAAAGGAAGTTGTAACCTACCTAATGAATATGGGTCCAGTCATCTAGGGTTAGCTAAATGGCCTCAGGGAGACTTTTCTCAAGATATACTTCCACACAGATCCTTGTGCAAGCTTGAAGGTTGTCTCGTGGTTTAGCTCGATCAATGTATCTTCCCAAAGTATTTCCAATACTGCAAATTGTTTCATTTGTCTAGCAATGATAGGGGAGAAAATAGAGCTAGACCCAGACCATAACTATTGAGGGAATGTCATTTTCAGGACTGAAATTTGGAGTCTAGCGGTTATGATACATACCTCTGGATCCCATGAAATAGGGACCACTACAAAATATCAGATCTCTATCTTCTTTGAATTTAAACAAAAACACAAAAAATCCATTACCATAAAAGGAGGAGGAAACATTTCCTTTTATGAGGGGCTTCCAGCTCTGATCTACCCAACTTGCAACTGCCCTTGAGGAAGTCCAGATCTCTATAAATTGTCCAACGAACCATTTCTTTCAAAATAAAGAGCCAAATTCTTGGATGAGTTGGTGTGGACATGAACCTTTGGGATTCCATCTAACTTCTTTACGAACTTGGAGGGAGGGGCCTTGGAATATTTCGGGGCCAAAGCCACCAACTCTCTAAAGGATTTGATACCTAGAGGAGGCAGAGGGGGAGGGTGAGAGGTATCTCCCCCCTGTGGGGAGTGGTGCCATGAAACGAGCGATGGTTTGCATGAATTAGGATCCAGAGGAAATCATAGAGTGCTACATTCAACTTGTATCAATGTTAATAAAATTATTATTAATTATCAATTTGATTTATTCTAATTAAGAAAGACTTTCTTCAACATTTTATTAGCTTTTGGGGTTACTTTGTAAGTGTTTACATCATGTTTGGGGATGCTTCATGAGATTTGGGGTCTATAATCAACCACGAGATGGTCTATGCTAGATTTTTACATTGGAGGTGATATTAAGAAAGATGATCTTCAACATTTTATCAGTTTTGGGGGTTACTTCAAAAGTGTTTACATCATGTTTGGGGGTGCTTTATGAGATTTGGGGCACATGGTGTATAATCAACGTCGAGATGGTCTATGCTAGATTTCACATTGGAGGTGACTTAGTCAGTGGTTGTTTGACCTCAATTGGATGATAGCATGACATTCTTCTTTAGGGAATTTGAGATCTTTGGATAGCTTGGTGACATTCTACATGGGGGAGGTTGCTTGCTTGGGTAATGCCTTGCATTAGAGGAGGATATTTTTCTTTCCATAGGCTATTGAGACTTAGAGATCATGGGATAGCTTGGATGCTTGCATGGAGGAATGGAATTGAATTGGGGATGTTTGGGTTACGATATTTTTCATGTAGGGGGAGTGGACCCAATGGAACGCATGGCTTAGGAGGAGCATTGGAGTCCTTGGAGGCTTGGAGGAGGAGCATTAAACACATCTCATGGAGCACCCTTGCATTGGAGCCTTGTGTGTGTATGACATCACCTTGGAGCTTGACATGTGTATCCTTGGAGTATAGCACTTCATATGTGTGAGCCTATTTTTGGCTTCATAGGTTGCTTGTAAGGGTTTAGGCTAACATATGTTTTGTTGGCCTCCCTTACCTCGCATATATATAGAGGAAGAAGAGATTAATTTCATCATTCTCATTCTTTTTCATAATCTTGTGTTAGATATGTAACTAAGAGGAGTGCACTAGTCTTCCTCTCTCTTGTGCATCTTCAATTGTAATTTATCTCTCTTGTCTTTGAGGTGCTAGGGTTTCTTGGAGATTTTGGAGCATCTTGAATACTAGGGTGAGGGTTTCATTCCTTAGAAACTTGGAGATTAGGATATTGTGATGAAACCCTAGGTTGTACTTGTTCAAGTGAAAAAGAAGAGGAGACATCTTCCCTTAGAGGACATGCTAGTGTGATGCTTGGTTGTTGGAGATCCTTGTATGAGTTAGCATTTTCTTGGTTTTCCTTAGCTAGGTTTTTGGAGAAATAGAAGATTGTACTAGACTTGGGATGAGGCTATGGTATGTACATGAACTTCATCCTTAAACATATATATGAAGTTTTTAGCTTTTAAAAATTGTCTCTATTGCAGATTTGATTTTCAACCATCTACTTCTTCATGGTTTGGTAATTTCCAACACTTGTATGTCTTGTTGATTTCCATAAGTTAAGGCTCAAATTGTTAAGTGAATTAAAACTAATATTGAAGAAGGTAGGGTA